>JAWZYV010017448.1:0-47691 GCA_038373885.1 Cheiracanthium punctorium | reverse complement strand
TTGCTAGGACAAATAATGGGCAGGCATGTGTTAGTTGCAACCATGGTTCCAATTCTTCAGGTTTGAAAATTTCAGCAGAGAGAAATAATGGATTGCTGTATGTATTTTCTCTCTTCCCATTCTTAGAATTTTTATTTTTACAGGTTTCAGTTTTTGATTTTATTAAACAGCAGTTTGAGTACAGATTTATATTGATTTGATTATGTTCTTGGTGATTTGATCAGATTCAGCAGCTAGTTTTATTAACCAGTGATTTTATTAAGATGCAGGTACTGTGTATATACTCTAAATTATTTTTTTTATTTCCATTTATAAAGGGTTGTATAAACATTGGAGAAATAAAGTCTCTCACAAACAGTAAGATTTTTATCATTTTGTTAAAAAATAAGAGGAGGGACTATGTTTTTTGTGCTATACAAATATGTATATGTATCTATTTTTATAAATAAAAAATCTAATTTGGAAATTGTGCCAAAGTTAAATCATCTAACATGATTATCTTTCTGTTTTCCTTTCCTCTTCTAGACTGTAATAAGACATATAATGCTGACAGTGGTACAATTTTCAATTCTGCCTATCCTAATCAAGTGAATAATGAATTTAAATGCCTCATTAATATCACTGTGTCATCGGGAAGAACAATTTCTTTGTATTTTAAAATTTTTAGTCTTCTTCAATCATTAAACTGTGAATCCGATTACATGAAAGTAAGTTGTTTTTTTGTTTTGTTTTGTATGTATGTATGTAATAAAAAATATATTCTACTTAAAGAATCTCATTTTACTTTAGAAAAAGAGTAGAACGCTTATTCATAATGAGCAGTGATGAAAAATTATATCAGAAGCAAAATATTTCTACGTTTTTTAGCATTCTGCATCAGTGGGGGTATTAACTTAATTTTCATAATTTTTTGCTGTGATTTTCAATTGCACTTTATCAGTGGTTTAGGGTAGAAGAAATGGGGGGCATTCATATTTGAAGTTATTGAACCCATAACATTTGTTGAAAAAAAATTAGCAATGATTAACAGTTATGAACTCATGATTAATTTTTTCTCAACACCATTTAATATACAGTCGCGTGCAAAAGTTTAAGACCATACATAGAAAAATCAGATTTAATGTAATTCCACAGCAAAAACATCTGTTACAAATGAACAAAATAGACTTACAAGATTATTGAAGTACAGTATCTTTCCTCTTTTACCTCCTCGGTATCTTTCCTCTTTTATTTTTTATCACAGCTGCAATCCTTTTAGGCATGCTATGAACAAGAGACTGGCAGTAAGCTTGAGAAATCTCTGTACACCACACATGCTTCATTGCTTCAACAAGTTCTGTAGCACTGGATAGTAGCTTTTCTGTGACTTTATTTTTCATAGTACACCACGGATTCTATATGGGATTCACATCTGGGCTGTTACCTGGCCAATCAAGCACTTGGATTTCAGTAGCCGTCAGATAGTCCTCAACAGTTCTTGCCCTGTGACAGGGAGCCCCATCCTGCATGAAAATATAATATCTGCGAACATCCATGTGAAGCTTCAACTTGTCATGTAACAATTTAAGGTACCGACTGCTGTTCATCATGGTTTTAGGTGGCAAGAGGAGCAGTACCAGACTCAGACATTGCACCCAATATTATCTGGCTTGGAGGGTATTTCACTGGTTGAATCGTATATCTATCATCATATCTTTTTCCAAATGGGCGGCGAATACATTTAGCACATGCAAAAAATTGCTGCACACTTGACTCATAAGAAAATAACACTGTACTCCACTGTTTGGTCCAATTCTGATATTGTCTGGCGAAAGTCAGTCATTTCTTATTCATACTTTGAGTAATTTGAGACGTTGGTGCCCTTTGCAGCCAGAGCAGCTCTAATTTTATTGCAGGAAGTTGTTGGAGATCGAGTGACCATCCTTCTTATCACATGATCAACATGTGCACTAGTTTTTCTCGGGCGGCCGCTTCTCTTAAGATCCGTATAATTTCCCGAAATTTTGAATTTACTGATACATTGATGCACACCTGCCTTGCTGACATTTAACTTCAAACTTATTTCACGTTCAGGAAAGCCAACTTCATGCAGGGCCACTATTTTTGCTTGTTTTTCAACATAAGTGAAGTTTTTTTACCAATTACAACAATTATACAACAGCACTGTGTACGCAAAATCAGATAATGAACTACTGATAAACAAGACAGGCACATTTATTTATAGCAGTAGAAAACGTCTGATGCAATCAACAGATGGCATGATGCAATCACGAGCTAAATTGATGAAATCTGTTAAAATACAGAAAAATGACTACTGGTCTTAAACTTTTGCCCTTGACTTTAGACTGTAATTATTACTAAAAGCAATAAATATGTAGTAAAATAAACTAAATCATTAACTTCTTATATATCCTTCATATTTAGAGGAGGGGACCCTGAACCCCTCCTTTAAATATGACCTTCTCATTATATTGCGCATGGATGCCAGCACCCATTTGATGGGTCTGTCTGTCGCCCTCCTTAGACATCCCACACAGGCCTGGTGGGAAGACACCCATTGACCAAAAGTGAGCTTGACAACACCATCTGTGCATTTTATTTTTAAGGATAAATGCACACTACTTAGCATTTACAAAAGGACTACAAGCTGAATCTTCTACTGAAAGCGTACGTAAGAAGTCTTGTGGACCTCTTTTTGTTTCCATGTGGATGTAGAATTGTACGTGAAAATTTTAATATATTAAAAAGTGTTTTTAAAAATACACGTGTCCATTCCTACTTGAATGTAAAAGGTAGGGGAGGACGTACTAGTTCTAAGAAGTAGGGAACAGCATAACCTCCTCAATGCTGCACCACTTCATTGGACCTATAATGAGTCATCTACCTTGTGAATCTTTGAATATTTATACTTATCTTGTTTTTTTGTAGATTTACGATGGAAGCACTATCTCATCTTCTCCTGTAGCAACATACTGTGGCTACTCTGTTCCCAACCCAGTATTTTCGACTGGAAATTCCCTGAGTTTTGAAGTTGTAATGCCAAGGGGATTTGGGATGTATCGTATGACATATGTGTCCACAGATAAAGGTAAGAAAAATACCTTCTGATCATCATGAGGAAGAAATTTTCAGTTGAAAGTTCGAGAAACTAATTACAGTCAAGCCTATCCATCTCAATCCTGTTTATCTCAAAAAACTTATATATCTTGAAATCTAACACTTTTACAATCTAAATAAAATTCAGTGTTTATTCTCATGTGTATTTAAAAAAAAAAAATCCTTCAAAACCTCTGTATATCAAATTTTAGTTAGTGTAAATTACAAAAATTCATGACCTAAGTTGCATACCCAGCTAATTGAAACAAGTGAAGTTTGACTTCATAAGGCATTGAAATGCCATAGCTGCCAACTATTCTGATAAATCAACGTATTTGTTCTAAATTTTCATAGCTGTCAAATCAGTATCAGTCTTTTTGCATCCTTCAAATAAATTAGTATTTTCCTTTAAGTATTTATTTATATCTGTGATACAGTTACAAATTACACAAATGCTTATTTTTATTTATTTTTATAAATTTATTGATTTTTAAATGCATCTGAAAATATATTAAGCAAGTTGGCCCCTTTTTTTGCATCTATGATATACTATGTTATTGTTAAAGGTATGTATGCATGTTTAAAAATGTTATGGATGTAGGTCTACTTAATGTGCATTCATATACCACAGTACTTTTCTACAATTAAAGCAGTTTGTAATTGACTGCACTGGAAGATTTAGAATTTACTCGAAACTGCTGTATCTCAAATTATTTTCCTTTCCATGAAATTCAAGATAAGCAGGCTTCACTGTATGACATTTAACAAGTTCTAAGCTGTGCAATCACATTAAAAGAGCCGTTTCAAATTTACCTGTGTATTATCAATATAGTCACTGCAGTTAAAACCAGGTTCAAAACTCTTTTTTGAAGATTTAAAATACTAAGTCCTCTTCATAAAAAAAGGAGCAAACTGAACAAGGATGTGTTTTGAAAAACTATACTGATGTCTTAGAAAAAATTGAAAAAAAAAATATATGTGTTTCACAAAGTATGCAATGAGGTCTACAGAAATCAGTAAATCACTACAAAAAAAGAAATAACAATAGTAATTTTCAAGCAACAAATAAATTTGAACAAGACAACAATAGTCAAAACATAACTAAATCAGTGAAAAAAAGAGAAGGGGGGTGTAAAGAAGGGTATTTGGTTGGGCTGATTTAAATTTAAAGACTGCGTTGTGATACATGATAATCCAGGTTCGATGCACTTATGTTGCAATAAAATAAAAAGACGTTAAATACTGAAAAACTATTTTATTAAACATATACTATTGAAATATTATTATAACGGCGGTGGTGGCTCAGTGAAAATAAAAATACGTCCTAAATGGACAGTGAAATTAAGGTGGAATCATTTTAAAAATTACGCCAGCACAGAATTACACATTGGCGAGAACAATAACTTGGCTGAGATTAATAGCGCCAATTCCAGAGCAACCCTAACAGTTAATCCAATAAAATTACAATGACGTAATCGCGAACAAATAATTTTAAAGTCGTCGCAGGGGAACAACTAAATAACTTACGCCAGCAGGATGCCAAGAAGAAACTCATAAAGGCCGTTGATTTTGCAAACGGACGTAATATAATCTAATTTTAACACACCGGTCTGAAGAGACGAAACAATTAAGAACAAAAAGAATAGTGCATACGGGAAAAAGCGAAAATACAGATTTAAAAACCGAAATGGCTGTAAAATGAAAAACAAAAGTGATTTAGAATTCTTGAATTTTGGATACATTGCATTAAAGAAAGCCAAAGTAAATGATTATTAAATTAGATATGTGATCTTCATCACATATATACTCCCCTCAACCAGGAAAAAAAAATTTGAAAATTTTTTTTTATTAGTTACAATTAATGTCTTTAAAATTTTAAATAAAATGCTCTGTTTGGCTGGCTTAAACAATTAAGAAAAATCATAAACATATACAGACAAAATTATACAACTGCAAAATTACTGATGACCACCACCTAAAAAATGTTTAGAGAAGAACAAGAAAATGTCATGACACAATAAAAATAATAACTGCTAGCAATACAAAAGTAAATGTCGACAAAATAAAAAGGGAGCATTTAGCTCACAATACAAAGGGGCATTTTAGCTCATCCTTTCTTTCAAACAAGGGGCATTTTAGCATACCCTTTTTTTTAAATAAGGGGCATTTCAGCACACCCTTTTTTTTAAATAAGGGGCATTTCAGCACACCCTTTTCTCTTTAATTGAGCATCTCAAGCTCATGTGCACATCAAAGATATACTGCTTAAACTTGCAGTGAGTACTCAAAATTATAATTATAAACCAGCGCTGTTGAATAGTTTGCATATATATATATCAATAAGGCCTTTAAATATCAGAATTGTGCATCAAAAATACTTCACTCAATTGGCAAAATAAAACAATATATTTAAATTATAATATGATACTGAAAAAAAAATTTTTTTGTTTGATGGTAATTTTTCACACAGTTCTGTACCATCAGATTTGTAATAATGTTGTAAATAGTACATGACATAACAGTATCTTGACATACATATCTGTATATCATAAGAAAAATAAGCACATTCAATTGAAAAAATTATACTTGCACAAAATGACAATGAAAAAAAATTCAAGGAAATTGAATATCAATCTGTACAATACCATCAACGAACATCAATCTAAGTACAATTAAAAAAGGATCTCAGTAAAAGGTTTAAGTGTTATTGGACACTCACATATTTATTTATTTATTTTAAATTTTCAAGTTAGAGATAATACTAAATGAATCATTTAATTTTATTATTAATTATTATTTTATGACTGTGTAATTATTTACTTTAGAAGTCATCATTTAATAAGTGTTAAGTTTTAAGAACATTATTGAAGAAATGATATATTGACAGACACAGCATGAAATCCAAATACACAAGTGAAAACTGCTGGACCAGCCAGGCAGAACACAAAAGCAATTATACCTCCAAGCTTGTGGGCGCCTCACAAACAAGGAAAGAAGCATTCAACACATGCACACAATAATATATCAGTGGATGTCAAATAAACAAATTTTTAATTATGTGGAGGTAATAGAAAAAAAATTAAGTTATAAAAGTGAGATTAGTTAACTTGCAAGTCCTGAAAATGTAGATTTAAACTTGGTAACAAGTACGTAAAATATTAGTTATATCTTAAAAAGAAAATTGAAGGCAATTGTGGTCATACGGTAAAAATAACAAAATTAATGATTTTTTTTTTTTAATGTTCAAGAAAGGAATGTTGTTGTGTCACTTACTAACACACTAAGATTTTCAAAAGTGACAAAATTGGGAAAGAATAGTACAAATAAAAGTACAAACAAAACAAAAGTACAAATAAAAATACACTAAAATGCAATTACTAAAGTATACAATATACTGATACTCTGAAATTATATACCATCAAATTTCACTTATTAAAGTCTTGAGTTAATCTGATCACTACATATATTTTATTATGAGCCTAACTAAACAAACAATATTTCACAAAATAATCACTAAGATAAGAATAAACATAATTCAAATAATAAATTAACTATAAGCACTCTGAAAATGTAAATCAATGTAGTTTTTTTTATAACTCAGTGAGTACTTGATACCTTAAAGTTGTATTAATTTATAGTAAGGTACAGAAGAGATTTAAATATATCATAGTATAGAAAAAAAATTTCAAAATAAAATGTTATGTTTGTGTATGTGAACACAAAAAAGTGACAAAACATATACAATGGGTTTAAAATATTTTTGAAATGCACTACTGTACACCATAGTGAAAATGTTGGAGAAAAAATGTAACAGATATTCAAAAAATTTGTGTGTAGCAAAATGTGGAAGGACAAGCACAATGAACTCAATGAGCAGAACATCAGTGTGAACATGTTTGTGAGTGTGAACATATAAGACATAAACACAAGTGTGATGAAAAAAAAAATCAAGTATGTGAAAAGGTTGAGAGTCAGTAAGTGTAAGCAATGTAAATAAAAACAACAACATGAAAAAAGAGTGTAATTGTGGACAAACACAGACTTCAAAGATCAGTGACTATTCAAGTATGAATCTTATTTGAAGTACAACAAACAATGTATGATATAGTGTATTTATGGAAAAGAAAAAAAAGGTAATCAAATGAATACCACTATACTCTTCCAAAGAATGCATGTATTAAACAGAGGCATATCAATGGCAGGAAAGAAAACAATAAAACAGTGTATCTAAAAAATGTAAAAAATATGTGAACAGTACAACTTATGGTAAGCATGTAGCACTATATTAAAAAGGCCAAAAAAGGAGTGGGACACAAAAATATAAAGTACTCTTTAAAAAGTATTTAAAACAAATAATGTGTAAAAAAATCACTCAACATGGGGACGTAAATAATAGCATGTTCAAAGAAAAAAAAATGTGTAAAAATGACAAAGATAGAAACAGTCAATTGTGAGGTACGAAAAAAAAATGAAAGAATATGTATGCTGTGCCATGGACTTTAATATACAAAAGTTCAGTGTGTAAGAGTGAGTAAAAAGTGTGTGCCTTGGAAAAGCCTTTCCATGGACTTAATTATTGCTAGAGTGGGAAAAGACATGTAATTGAAGACTGTCGTGATTATCCCAATAAAGAGTAAATAAAAAACTAATGATGTATGTGTACTTCATAGAAACTGTACAGCGAGCATAGTAATGTAAAATATAGCACGAGAAAAAGTTCAAACATTATAAAGATAACTAAGAGGAATATTTAAGCAAATAAAAAATTAAACAAATAAAAAGATATATACACAAAACATATAAATAATAAGTAAAACTTATATTCATCTTAAATCAAAAAAATTGTAAAAGCTGGTCGAGAAAAATCCGAGAAACTAGAGCACCAGCGGTAGATCCCAAGAGAACATAATTATTATAATCAATATAGATCAAATTAGAAGTATGTAAACTACGAAAATTATGGCATAATATTTTGCAAAAATGAATAAGTAATTTTAACTAACACCATGTACTGAAATCTCAAATAACGCTACATTTACTCTATTTAATACTTAAGAAAAATGCAGATTTTATATAAAGCACTTAACTTTCATAATTTAATTTTTAATGTATACATAAAAGTAATGAAGTAAATAATCATTTTTAGAAAACCCCAAAATTATGTAGAATTATTTTATACAGTATACATAAATACACCACTGAAACATTTCTTTTTTTTTACATATATAAAATTATCACCAGTCCCGACAGAAACACCACTTTTACCTTTAAATAAAATGTTCTCTATACAAAAGCAAAAAAAAACAATATTACATACTTTGTTACTATTGTTCTATTTCAATTTTTGTGTCCCATGTTACACAGCTGACCAATGTCCAATCAGCAAAACGCCTTCATTTTCAAGGCGAAGTACGAGCGAGTAGAGCACAAAAACAAAACAAAACGCCAAACAGAGGTGTGGGGATGACACTGTTTTTCTCTCACGTTCATTCCAGTGCACGGAGCTACGCACTACAGCCGAAGAAAATAACATATCGTACGTCACATGCCGGGGCGAACTAGTGATTTTTTTTTTATTTTTTATTTTTTTATTTTTTTTACGCACAGAGTTCGGCTTCCATAATCAGTCTTCTAATCTAAGAATGCCGGGCAGAAAAATATTCAGTGTCATTACGTATTATTCGCACCCCTAGGAGAAACAAAACTGATGAAGTGACGCAAAACAAAACTGCACAATTCCGTAAAAACACAGTCGGGATTCGAGAATTCTTGAGAATATGAGTCATACGAAACACATGGTTGACACGAACACACTGAATCCAGCTAGAGATCACCACAGCGGGCCGAGCACCAGATGAATAAACGGCTATCCACAAGTTGTAAGTTCCCGATCACGAAAACGGAAGTCAAGCCATCTTGAAGGAGTAGTAACATGCTGGATATATACAAGCTGAATACTGTACGCTTCCATTTGCTAAGCCACTAAAAAATGCAGGAGCAGCAGATTTCTGAACGCTGACATCCGACCGTCCGAGATGATTCCATACGCTGTTTACTGAGCCACCACCAAAAAAATGCAACTTAAGTGCCTGGGTAGGCACCAATTTATGTAAAGAAGGGTATTTGGTTGGGCTGATTTAAATTTAAAGACTGCGTTGTGATACATGATAATCCAGGTTCGATGCACTTATGTTGCAATAAAATAAAAAGACGTTAAATACTGAAAAACTATTTTATTAAACATATACTATTGAAATATTATTATAACGGCGGTGGTGGCTCAGTGAAAATAAAAATACGTCCTAAATGGACAGTGAAATTAAGGTGGAATCATTTTAAAAATTACGCCAGCACAGAATTACACATTGGCGAGAACAATAACTTGGCTGAGATTAATAGCGCCAATTCCAGAGCAACCCTAACAGTTAATCCAATAAAATTACAATGACGTAATCGCGAACAAATAATTTTAAAGTCGTCGCAGGGGAACAACTAAATAACTTACGCCAGCAGGATGCCAAGAAGAAACTCATAAAGGCCGTTGATTTTGCAAACGGACGTAATATAATCTAATTTTAACACACCGGTCTGAAGAGACGAAACAATTAAGAACAAAAAGAATAGTGCATACGGGAAAAGCGAAAATACAGATTTAAAAACCGAAATGGCTGTAAAATGAAAAACAAAAGTGATTTAGAATTCTTGAATTTTGGATACATTGCATTAAAGAAAGCCAAAGTAAATGATTATTAAATTAGATATGTGATCTTCATCACAGGGGGAGGCAACAAATAAACTCTTAAAATTAGATTTAAAAATGGCTTTGCTACTTGCATATAACCTGTGATGCATTAAAATATGTTTATCATCTTTCGTAGCATAACCCCAAATGCAAATCCACTGACCATAATATTGAAATGAAATAAATAAGTTCTGAAATTGTTATAGCCAGCTAATATTCAAGTCAGATTGCAATCTGGAACTTCGATTTCAAATCTTGTGAAATTGTCTGGGGAAAATTGTTCACTGAGCCTTTGAGAAAACAAGTTATTTAGTATTCCAGTCAACCACTGTGTTTTCCAGAACAGCAATGCTCCCAATAAGATTTTGGAACAGGCATCACCAGATCAACATTAAGGAAAGTGACTAGTTTAGCCAAATGATGCATCCTGCATTACCAAGAATAGCACATAAGTAAATTAAATATCCACAAATTAAATTAGAAAGAATGGAGTACTTAGGCTAATTAATTTACCAATTATGTGAAAAATTCCAGAGCTGGGGATAGAACCCAAGATGCTCTACCATTGAGCTACTCTGGGATGATTCACAGATGAAATTTCTCGCATAAGAACCATTGGTATCTATCATTTACTTCTGCAAACCACAGACTGAACAGTTGAAACAATTAATTTGCAACAACTCATACATTTGCAACAACTTTTTGCATACACTGCAAAAATTATACATATTTTAGAAAGTGAGAATCACAAATTTTATCACAATTTCAGTTAAATTAGAAAGTTATTTTTTTTTTGCAAAAGTCTTCAAAAGATTTACTGTTTACAAAGAGTGGTGAGTTACACTTCTTAAAGGTGAGCAACTATGAGTTTTCCCAAAAATGGGGTTCCTGACACCTGTCCAAGAGATCTCTATGCAATATGCAATATATTAATGGATTGTCTTGTTGATTTCTTTAGATTATATAATTGTGTTCTAAATGTGATCTGTTTTTTTAAATCTAGGTAGAGGTTGTGGTGGTGATATCTTAGCTTCTGAGGGTAGTATTAGCAGTCCTCTGTACCCCGAGCCATACAACAATGTGGGAGAGTGTAATTGGCAGATATCAGTTCCTGGATATCATGTCGTCAGACTACAGATCACAACTTTTGCCCTTAATTCTACATCTGGATGTGACACAAACTATCTTGAGATTTATGAGGGAACGGCAGATGATGATTCTAAAAGGATTGTGAGATACTGTGGTCGAGTGAGTGTTACAATGATTATAAGCTTTCTACAGCCTTGGAAATTTGGGGAAAGTCAAGGAAATTAATTTTGGTCAGTGGAAGTCAGGGAAGCAGCAGAAGTTGTGGAAAAATCCATGCAGGCTGACCTGGGAAAACTAAAATATTTTTTATGTACATTGAATCCTTGAATATTTGGATTGAGAATATTATAAAGTACACTGCTATGTTTAACCACTCGGCTAAGTTTATTACTAATTAAAAAAAAAAAAAATGTACTGCATCTTCTTTATATCAAGTAATTCACTTAAGTATTTTGTTACTTACTGCAATTTTTAAGATTAACAGTAAATTTTAACTTTTTTTTTTTTAGATGAGGTAATACATCTAAAAGCAGAACTAAATGCCAAATAAAAAAATCACGAAATGGAAACCCTGTATTATAACTTAATATGGAGTGTTTAGTTAAACTTGATTCTGTTTTAAATAGAGTTTAATCAAAATGATAAACTTTATATAACAATCTATTTTAATTTTGTAAGTGATATTAATTCTAAAATTATTTTTATCTAATATATATAATATTTATAGGATGAACCAAGCAGTCATGAATTGAATAGCAACAGTGCTCTGGTAAAACTTGTAACTGATGCAGCCAACAATTTACCTGGATTCTACTTGAATTTCTATTCCAGTGATTTTGGTAAGACTTTTATATTTCTAAAGTATTAATTTTAATCATTCTTAAAAAATCCAGTAATGAAATTTCTGCTTGTAAATGCTTACTTTGACTTAGTTTTAAGCATTAATACTTTTACAGGATTTACATATGATCCTTGGAAAACATTGAAGGTCCTTAAATTTCATTTTAGAAATTTGAGACTCTCGAAAGTCTTAAAAATTTCCTCAGAGTTTTTGAAAAGTTTTTGATTTTTTCAAATGATCAAGAAGTAACTCGCTGCCTGATGTATAGTTTGATATTTTCTTTTAAATTTTGACTTGAAAAGTCTGCTAATTGAGAATTTTGATATGAATGAAGACCCTTTGTGACAATTTCATGCAAAATCCAGAACAGAAATTTAAACATATTTTGAATGTGTTGAGTGTTTTTGCTGGTTATTTTAAAATTATTTTGTATCTCGACTTTTTGGCAGTCAAATTAGCGTCTTCGTGGATTATCTGTGATTCATTCTAGATGATCGTATCTGTAGGAACAAGATAAAATTATATTGTAGGAATAAGATAAAATTATATTTTGTGAAAAAATTATCTCAAAAATCCTTCAATCAATGAAAAAAAGAAAAATCACTTACCTAATTTCTTATATATTGTTGTTGTAGCTGTTGTGTGTAGTATTACCAGATTGGCAATCAGCCAGTAGCTCAAATAAATATATGTATATTAGGGTGCTCCAAAAAAAAATTTGTTTCGAATTTCTTTGTTCTCACCCTGCATTTTTTGTGCACTATTCACAAATATAATGCATCTAAAATTTCATTTCAATCGAATAATATTTAGGGGTTGCGCAACACAATCGAATTCTGTTGAACATTTCCAAAATAGACAGAGAGTGCGTAATATTACATTCAAAAGGGTATAATTTCAAATGTTTAATTACTCTACAAGGTAGACAATATTTGATCAGTTTAAGAAATAAGAATTTTCTGCTTTTTCTGGCATTTCTTGCAATCGTGTGTCATGAATGCAATCTTACAGCGAGGTGGTGCCCATCATCATTATCACACCAAAACTAGCTTCCACTCTAGATAGGGCCAATGTAAGTGACAGAAAAGCCAATTTAGCAGCAGCTGCTACAGTAGAAAGTATGGGTCAAAATTTGGAAAATTTTACACTTAGTCTCTCATCCATAATATGGCAAAAGTAAACTATCCACTCTGAACTGGCCATTAATGTACAAAAAATCTTTCAATCAATGGCTGTATGCTTCTTGATAGTGCACTGCAATGAAAAACTAATGTAAAATATATCTGTAAAAGCAAATGAGGATCACCTACCAGTAATAGGACCAAATATTGATAATAAACTGTTCGGTGTTCCTAAACGAAAATCAGAGACAGGATTGCTATGGCAAATGCCGATGCCAAACTGTTAGATAAACGGACGCTTTCTGAGCTCATATGGGGTATGTGCTTATATATGGCATCCAGTAATATTGGTATTCACGCAATGCATTGGACCATCTACATCCAGTAGACCTGCTGTAGTGCTTTTTAAATGATTTCAGCAGTCCTGGTGTAGCAACAATTATTTTGTATCTCTCAGACATAATAAAAAAATTAACACTAATAAAATTGCTCGGAAATGATTGACGTAGGTGAGTATTTTCCATAATCACAGTATTAGTATGGGCATTGCGTTTCTTTTTACCTTTCTGATGTTGGCAACAATGATTTCTTTTTGCTTTTTTCTTTTTTTTAAAAATCTTCAGAACACATTTTTCTCTCTAAGTTCCACTGACTGCCGGTGGCCACGTTATAATACATGGTCAACGATAGACCACTCCAAGCCAACTTCTAATGTCCCATACAGGAGATTACAGAGCGATGCTGGTGCTTGTTATTTTTTCTGGGAGGAACACCTTTTCCTGATATATGCTTTCGTGCTCTAGGAGCTACCCATCATGCCAGATGGATGTCAAAGATTCTTTATTGCTTCAGGTTGTGGATGTTTTGTGACCAGCTCAATCTTGCAGCACATAAAGCAAAGGTATTTGGGACATCTGCAGCTTTATTGTGAAAGAATATTTGAGAACTTCACAGCACCCCTTCTTGGACAAGTACTGAGAAATGATTTGAAGCTTCTTCAGAGGCTTGTAGCATACAGAGAAAAACCCAGAAATATCAGTAGTGGCTCCCGACAAACTACCACATCTTTGGTATCTCATAGAACTAGCTTTCTTTGATTCGGATGTTTCGCAAAAGTGAAAGATAGTAAAAGCCCTTCATGAAAAAGATGGTGAGGATGAACTACTGAAGCGCACAAGACTTCAAAAGGAAGAGAATGGCGAATTGATGACTAACATATAAGAACGAAGAGCAGAAACATACTCTTCATGTGATTCAGAAACATCAAAAAAAGTACTAAGGTCGCAAAAGTACCTTTAAGAATTAATTTCAGACCTAATGACTGAGCTTATATATATTTTGTATAGTTGATTTGTTTTCCCATATTTTTCTGTTTTTTTTTTTTTTTTTTGTTATTGCATATTTTCTTTTTCGTAGATACGAAAAAGTTATGAAGTAACTTTATTATTAATTAAGTAGCTATGCAAATAGAAAATTATTAAAGTAGCTTTATAATTAAATAAATCCTTGCGCATTTTTGTCAATGTTACAAAATTTTAAGACAGTGGTGTGACCTCTAAATATAAATATCTTTCACTAAAATGTTACACAAGTTATCATTGTATATAATGGCATGAAATAAGAGGGTGAAATCTACAAAAACATGAAGTTTATTTTTTTCCATAGATTTCTGAAGCTCCCTAATATATATGTTAGTGGTGTGTGTAGAAGTATTTACAGATTGACAATCAGCCAATAGCTGAAATAAATATGAAAGCTAAAATTTTAATTTATTAAAGTTTCAAGTAAAATTATTAGTTTGGTAAACTCTATGTAAATATAATTATTACATAAATTATAATGATTAATGTAAAAATGAGACATGAAAATATTTGAAATGTGTTTTGGACAAAGTTTTTGTCCAGATCCTTGCAGTGGATATGAATGCACTGTATACTACATTCCTTTTTTCTAAATAAAGTTTCCTGGAAAGATATTTTGTGATATTTGTACACTGGCCAGCCATGTTGTAGATTATCTGTAAGTTATTGGGACATTATTGTATTTTTAAAAACTGTATTGAATGGAGCATAATATTGAAGCTAGCTTCCTAGATGTAAATATTTTATTTATTTACTTATTTTAACTAATTTTTTATTTCTTTCTCAGTGCCTGAAAGAGCTTCACAGAATTTTGTGCAGAGGTTCCCAAGTGATGAATAGTCTCATTGATCATAAAATTTAAAGTAAGCTGTAAATTTTCATCATTGAACATCATTGAACTTACAAATATCAAAAGTGAAGAAGCTTTGCAAAAGTTCGGACATTCATCCGAAAATTCAGACTGACTCATTCAACTCTAAAATGCTACTATCTGCTGATCAGCATATTTTGCTATCCTGGTATTCACTGTATTCTTTAAAATCAAAGGTCATTATTGTCAAATATAATAAAACTTTTTAAACACTCTAAATATTAAACTGCCAAAATTTTCCTTTTGTACACATTTTAAGCTTTATGTATCCAAATTGGTTCTTTATATGAAATTTCAAAATCATGTTTTTTTCAGTATCTAGATAAATTAATGCATTTATTTACATCAGACTGTATATAAAATTACATTGTATGTATATTTTTAAACAAGCAATAAGAAATGTCTTGATGCAACATGTGAATTCATATGCCCATTTAAAAAATTCTGATTCAGTACACTAATTATTTTATAATGTAAAATTATAATGCACTGTATTTGTAAATATGTAATTTGTGAAGCAAATATGTTTGCATTATTTTTATGTAATCCATTGGTTTCGTAATCTTACATTAAATCAAAATTAATCAATTTTTTTTTTTTAGTAAAATTTTTTTAAAAAATTATATAAACACCTTTGTATAAATTTTCAAAATCTTGCTTTTTCAGTATCAAAGATAAATTAATGCGTTTATTTACATCAGACTGTATATAAAAGTATAGTGTATGTTATTTTTGAACAAGCAATAAAAAAATTTCTTAATGTTACATAGGAATTTTTATAACCATTTATAAATTTCTGATTCAGTGCACTACTTATTTTTACTGTATTTGTAAATATATAATTTGTGAAATAAATATATTTGCATTACACTGAATGTCATTGTAAATGATGAGATGTTTATTTTTATAAAATGCATTAATTTTCAATAAAGTCACATTCACAAACAACAGGATTGAATGTTTGTAATTTGGATATAGGAAACCCTTGAAGAGCCACCTTTTTGCTAATAAGTTAAGGAAGTTTCATTTTGGCTAAGAATATAAGTTTTAAATATCAGTTACAAAATATTCACACATTGCTTTAAAAATCACTAGTCATTGTGTAAAACATAATTTATGACATATTTAATGTCACAGTGTGTGTGTGTGTGGGGGGGGGGGGTTAATCCTTCCCCCATAATATTAATATAACTATATTCTTACCTTTTAACTATGTTTTAATTTACAATTATTATATGCTAATTGTTATGTTTTTTGCATCAAAAATTCATAAATTAAAAAAATAGTTGCAATTAAAAAAAGATAGTTTTTTTTTTCTTTTGATATTGTATTTCATTGTAAAGTGTAGTTAAATAATAAATAAATTACAGCCAATCCAGGGTTTGAATATTCAAGAGATGTGATATCGATCTTGAAATTTTCCTAATTAAATGTATTTCTAATTATTTATATCTGTAAATATTTTCTTTAAATAAAGTTACATAAAATGGACTTTGGTTTATTTAGTGTTTTATTAAAAATATCAATTGTTTCTTTAACTAATAAAATTATTACATTAGCATGTTACTTTATAGATATAGAAAAGTTTATTATTATGATTAATGTTTACGGTGTGGCTACACAATACTCAGTCATCGGGAAATATTTAATAGTCACAAAAGAACAAGTTAATAGGCAAATTTGCTTAGAAATTAAATCTCCATTCTTCCCAATTGTACCTTCTTAACCCAGACAGTTTCTGGATGCAATTTTTTTAAATTGTAAAACCTAGAACCAAAGCACTTGGCTGTAGCTGGAATTGGGCTTCTTATAACTGATTCATCAATGATCACAACAATCTAGGTCCTCTTGTTTGATGAGATATTGCATTTTATTTTACTTAAAATTTTTGTCGGACAATTTGGATGAACGATGGGAAAGGTTTTAAAGACTGTAATCAGGGATGGAGTTACTATGCTATATGCTATACTATAGAAGATGTATTGTAGATCCAATGAAATATTTTACTAATGAAGTCTGAAAATGTTTTTTTTTTTTTTTTTTTTTTTTTTTCCCCAAGCTGAGTTTGTTGGTGAAACCTTTTGCTCCAGCTTTTTACTATCTGTTAATCTCTTGGTGCATTATAATAAAATATATTTATAGAGAACTTGATATAAAAAATAATACTTGATATACCTGCCCTGTGTAGATCTCTTCACATTATTAAAAAAAAATCAAATTTAATTTATTTATCATATTTTTAAAAATATATTATAGATTTTGATTTTAGCCTTTAGAGTTCATTTTTCCATTTTTAGTTTTTTCTTTTTCTTCCCCCCTCCCCTCTCCCAATACCTGATTAAAAATAGAACAACAGTTGTGTATCTGATGAGAAATTGTACAATTTCTAGCTCTTGGTATAGTTTTTCTTTGAGCATTATGCTAACTAAAAAAACAAAAAGAATTTAGTTAGCATATAATTATGCTAACTAAAAAAAAAAAAAATGCCCTTTACAAGGACATAACATTCACAAAGAGTTGTAATACTTCATTTAATTCAATTTGATTATTTTTCATAATCTCTTGGATAAAATTTTATAAAAACTGAATTTCTATATTTTAAGTGTAGTAAACATCTTTAATAGTGCAGTATTTCATATCTTTCTGTTTAGTTGTTTTCATAAGATGCACATTAATAAACGTTTAATACATTTTTTGCTGTATCTAAAAAACTATTCAAAATATTAGAACCTTATACAGTTAAATTGAGTAACCACCTATTGTGCAGTCAAATTTCATTTCAGCCCTTTTCATTTGATGTGCAAGCAAAAATTGTCACTGACTAAAAAAGAGACAAAATTGTTTCTGATGATCATTTTCGCTTTCTTCAAGCTATAATAAGATATCACAGAGGTTTTTTTTAATTATTCCAAGTTATGTACAGCCAATCGTTTCGCATTTTGTTTATTTAGGTAGCTTAATGAACTGCTGAATCAGCATGCTATTTGACTTTATACTATTTCTACTAAGTCTTTTGTTACTCAGCTTTGCAGCTATTGAAATAATTTATAAATTAGTTATAGCAATAAACAATCAAATGTCTAATGGATGAGAAAAAATTAAACAGGAATAATCACTGTTAAAATTTAAAAAATATATCCATGTATTTACAGGATCTCCCAAACACACTCAATTATTTATTACTTAAATATTGATACTAGACATATACAGCAACTTACAAAGTTACACCAAAAAAGGGACAGAATTTTATGATATCGATTAAAATTTTCAGAAGATTAAATAAATATGAAGTTAAAATTTTTTATGGCACCCATGTAAAAGAAATTCTCGGTCAGTAAAATGTGTTCCATACATCCAATAGGTGATGTACAAAGTTTCAGCCTTTCATCATAGAAAAGTTCAGAGATAGAATTAAAAAATTAGTGAGGAGCTGTACAGTACCAATAATAGCAAAAGTATTTATGCAATCATTGTTTTACCATAATTTGTGCACGACCTCTGAAACACGATCGTCAGATATGATGACTTTTTTCTTCTAAACCCATTGAAAAATAGTTTTAGTCAACATATATTTATTTTCATCTCTCCAACACTTTTTTGGATAAAATGCTCAAATTTTATACATCACCTCATTAATGGGGTGCATTTTACTTACTCGGAATTTTTTTTTTATGGGGCCATTTAAAATTTCATATGTATTTAGCTTTATCTCTTGAAAATTTTCATCTATATCATAAAATTCTCTGTACTCCCTTTTTTTTTTTGTAACTTTGTAATTCACCATGCATTACTATTTTTAATATTTAAAGAATAAAAGCCTAGTTCATTGTTTTTGAGACGCCCTGTATGTAGTCAGTGTTAAATGAGTCGTACAAATGCTGTTTTGAAGTAAGGAAAGAGTTTAGTTGATAATCTTATTAAGAAAATGGTGATACACTACAATAACAACTTAGTCTTTGCAGTCTTCCAGTGTAAAAGAGATGTTGCTTATTGCTACAGTGGTTCCGCCAAGTGCTGGGTTAAGGTCTGCTTCAAATATAAACTGTGAAGGAAAAGAAAATTAAAATATTGTACATAAAAAATAAAATAAGTTTAATACATCAAAATGCTACCATATTCCCAAACTTACTAAAAGAGAGTTTGTGATAAGAGTAACCATTTTTTCATTCGCATTGTCATTCATTATTATTTCATTGACTTAAAAGTAAAAGTTATTGAATGTTTTTTCAATGAACTTCTTTAAAAATATTGGATTGCCATTAGATTATGGAATGTAACAAAAAAAGAAAGGCCCCACGTTCGGGCCCAGCCACGTGGCTGTCGATCTAATGATCTGGAGTTTTGGTCGGTTTTCTCCAGCTATAATGTGAAAACGTATTAGAACCCCTTAAAAAGTCCTCTAATCAAGGCACCCCCCCTTCCCGTAGGCAGATGCTCCTCGTATGGGCTTGCCATAACACGCAAATGTAAAACCTAAAGAATGAAAGAGGGAAAAGGTTTTTAATGTCATTTAATTAAGATATTGAGCAATATTACATAGTGATTGTCACACTCTGCATTTATGGCAAAAATTACATTTATTTTCCCATTTATTCTTATATAATACTATTTCTGAACTTTAGTATTTGGAGTAAGTAAAAACTAGTTAATAGATGAGTTAGTAGTCATTGTAGTTAGACCAATATTTCTTGTTGAGAATGATCAAAACATTCCTAGTTTTTATGGTATTATTACAACTTTCTTTTTTTTAGAAAAGTTACCTTGTCAGATCTCGAGATGTAAATTAAATCTAAAATGTTCCATTCTTAGCACATAGTTCTGTAATGTATTTTTCATTTGTACTTAAACTCGAACTTCAAATGTCCTTGAGCCATGTCATTACAAAGTCCATGTTTTCAGAGGATTTCAAAATCTTATAAAATAGTTTCATATTTTCCCGAGCAAATGGCTCTTTCTGTTAAACTGGGTGTTTCAATATTATTAATGTAACACGTTCTAGGCAGTTAG
The DNA here is from genome assembly GCA_038373885.1 of Cheiracanthium punctorium. Taxonomy (NCBI): domain Eukaryota; kingdom Metazoa; phylum Arthropoda; class Arachnida; order Araneae; family Cheiracanthiidae; genus Cheiracanthium; species Cheiracanthium punctorium. The sequence continues at coordinate 27,563 of JAWZYV010017448.1, read as the reverse complement.
TCTTAAAATAGTTCTAGTATTATGCATTTTATTTTTTTGTTTCTCGAAATTGCAGAGGTATATTATGTTCTTTAAAAAAACTAATATGAACCTTAAAATAATAGTTTAGTAAAGAACTAGCTCAGGGTTAGCCAACCTTTTGTATTATCATGCTACCAATTGTTTTCACAAGCAAGTTCAGATGTGCCATACAACACAACTTGAGCACCTTTTTTAGTTCTTTATCACAGAGATATATTATAGGAGTGGACACTCTCCGTAGCTGCTATACTGAATTTTTGGTACCCCAGATAAGTTTCAATTATGTAAACATTGGAAATCTAGTGACGTGCAGCGATCCTAGAGGTAAAAGAAGAAAGCATTTCCCATGCTGACTGATAACTAGTTTTACTTGTTTTTAATTTTCCAACCTAGCACGTGAACGAGATTATGGACGCGAGCACTAAATTTTAATTACATTTTTCCACTTTTACTTACCCGGTTGCCTTAGTAACAAATGGGTAAAAAAAGAAAACAGATGTTCTATCTTAAGATTATGAAAATATTGAGTTTATATTTGTTAACGAGTGTGTATATCGTGGCTGACAGAAAAAAAGTTTTAGTCTGCCACGGTATATATTTACATTAGAAAATGGCTTAGAATTCATTACCGAGTCCTTTATGTAACATGAATTTAATATTTTAATATGAGTTTTTAGAGGAAATTTAAAGCTGTGTTAAAATTCGTCGCAGCATGAAATAGATATAAATACTCCATGTTTGAATGTGATCGTCATTATAAATAAACACTTTAAATATTGCATTCACACAAACTGCATTCTTCTAAATTTACTAATATTTCTTAAAATACAGCTTTTGGGCAAAATAATAACAGACATTACATACATAACATCAATTCACTTCGAAACTATTGCCTATAATAATTACAAAATAGTATTCTAAGACAATTATGTAATTAAAACACATCTGAAGCCAGAAATTAATATATATATCACATTTATAAGTCTATGTATTTAATTTTTTGATGTTCTGCTAATTCGACAATCTCCATTTACTTCGCCTCGATGGAAGTGTAAACAACCTTAGATGTGCAGAAGCAGTGCTCTTGCTTATGTGGAGTGGTGGGGAATCCCCCCTTAAAAATTGACACATTCTGTTACGCTTGGCAAAATTAGGAAACTAGTTCTGAACTTGGGAAAAAAGTTTTTTCGCATTTCATTTTTAAAAGACTTCACAAAATTCTAAGTTAGTACGAAATATCACCAAGCATTTTAAAAAAGCGATGGTATATATTCTAACTGTGGTAGACTTGAAAAAAATTTAAAACTAGCTGAAAAATTTGCAAATCTTTCTTTTCCTGCTATCAAAAGCTAGCAGGTTTAGCAAAATTACAAACTTAGTTGCAAAATTTTAAAACTGCTGATTCCTAGATTCCTTAAGATATTTCTATTCCTGGTAGACTCCTCAAAATTGTACAATCCCAGCTGGCAAATTTGTTTAATAAATTGGTTAAAACTGATATTTAAACTTGCAGTATAAAGATCTTCCCTCCACTGCCACCCCATCAAAAAAAAAAAAAAAAAAAAAAAAAAAAAAAAAAAAAAGTCTTTGAAATGTCTGTGGCTTTCAGTCAGCTTTAACCCTTTGAGGCGCAACCCTTTCCCAATGCTGAAAAAAGGACAGCCGTTGCCATCGCTCGAATTAACTACCAGCAAGATGCTGGTAGTTAATTCGAGCAGCTGACGACGGCTGGCTATGCCGGGCACAGCCAGCTGTCATCAAAAAAGGGTCTCTAGATCTGTGGCACGCGATGGACGTTTGGATCGTCCGCCATCTTGCTGGTAGTTAATTCGAGCGATGGCAACGGCTGCCCTTTTCTCAGCATTGGGCAATCTATCCAGCTGTTCTCGCATTCTTCCATTTTTCAGCAGATGTCAGTGCTGTTAAAAATAGTGACAATTTTTTTTACGGGAAATGACGCGCTATAAGTAAAGGATTCTCGTGGAGCTATGTCACCCGCAACTATTTTTATAGAAATCCAATCTATTCTTCGTGACTAGCAACAGTCAAAACGTCAGAGTTTGGTGTTCCCAGAGCGGGAACATTGCGCGTTAAAGGGTTATCAGACATTAGAAAGAAAGAAAGGAAAGACGCATATTTACCCTTATGTAGTCATCAACAGAAACGTGCAAATTGTACGTCCGCCACTTAGTCATCTGGGTTCGAACCCCGAGGAGGGACACGACTCCCGAGCCGTCCATCTTTTTGACGCGGAATGAAGTGACGCCGTCTCCGCTCGTGAAGAGGTCCAGGGACAAGCATCCCTCGACCTTGAAGAAGTGTTCGTCCATGAGGGGGGTCATCATTCGTGCCAGCTGCTTTTCCTTGCTGGCACCGGCCTCTGTGACCATCATCATGCCTGAAAACGGAGAAGAGAAAAGTTTGGTGAGGGGGCCAGAAGTCCTGCTGAAACCCGCCAATTCAATATACCGGAACCACGTTTTTATTAGGTGTACCGGAAAGTGATGGCGTTTTTTTCCCCAAGTTAAATTCAAAGATATAGATTTTTAACGGATTTTTTAATGGCAAAGGAAGTTTGCTGAACAATACATTTATATTAATTTGTTACTTTTTAAAGCAAGAATTTCATCGATAACTGCCCCTCTCCCTCCCTCCAAGAAAGATGTGTTTAAAAAAAAAAAAAAAAAAAAAAAAAAAAAAAAAAGAGGAAGGCCGTTTACTCTCCTTGGAAGGCGAATTTTAAAATGTCCTGAAATTGTTTTAAGGTATTCCTAAGGGTTGTATTTTTACAGCAAAAATTTTATGGATATCCCTCTCTTTTTTATTTTTTGAGCTATATGAAAAGAATTTTTTGATCCCCCACCTTCGTCACCGGTTATGAATTTCGGAAAATTCTATATAATCTAGTACCTACGTTAAAAAACTCACATGCCGAATTTCATATTTTTGAGCTTCAGTAGTTTTGAGCTAGACGAAATAATACAAAAAAAAAAAAAAAAAAAAAACTATCCAATTCCCAAATTATTTTCATTTATCCCCTGCTAAATAGTTTCCATGTGGCTCTATGAAGTGAGTTGAGGACGTACAATCTTCCTTCTCACATTTGCTAAACTGGGCAAACCAGCCACCTTGCACCTTCTTTTAAAACTCCAGAATCAATTATATTTTGTTGTGATCATTTTTTTTTTTCTTTTCCTAAAACAATTTCCCATCTGTTTAATCAGACGGTATTTTGATTAAAATCAACAACTTAAGATTATTCAATCATTTTTTTCGGTTGCCATTTCTGTCGATTCACTTGATTCAAAAACTAAATCGGTTCTTGCTGCCAAAAATCAGCGCCAAGCATTACAACCATGATGATTTTTTTCAATTTTTTGCTAATATCATCTAAAATAATTTGAATATCGAAATATAAATCAGCTGAATGGCATCTTTTAAATTTCTTCTGATTTTTTAATACTTATCACTTGTTTGAATGTGATTTGGTTCCTGAGTAAACTGTAAAAGAGCTAAACGAAATTTGACTATTACGTGACTCTGTGAGTCGTAATCATTAAGTTGTGCGCTCGTAGCAGTTTGCATCATGATTCGTCGGTAGAGAGTGCTTATGTAGCTAATCATCAAGAAGGGGTCGAGTACACTTCCCTTTGAGTGGCTGACGCTATTTCACCCGTCTGCCGCTCGTCCATGATCGTCCTCTATTTAAGTCCGTGCCGTAGCTGCACCACTGCCGGTAGGCAATTCCTGTTATATGTTCATATACTAACTAGATATAACTAAAGTAATTAAAAAACTTTGTAAAAAACACACATAAGAAGTAATAGGTAAGAGGATACGCACGTTTCGTTCAAAAATTGTTTTGAACTTCATCAGTCCAAGCCCTTCGTCGCACAGTGGAGTATTTGTGTCAAAATCCTGGCCAAAAATATTTTTCATGTGTTTTAATGTTAAAATCATTACTGTTGACTTTTGACTTACTTTTTAGTATTATATACTTCTTAAATTATATAAAAAAGCGTGTTGTCGCCAAATTTGGCGATATATCGCTAAACGACTCGAAGTTGGTTTCTAACAAATGTCTTGTCCGGGGAGTGTCACTTACTGGGAAGTACTGCTTTTGTATAATACCACTTATAAATGTAATACCATGCGACTGTCGATCTAACGGTCTGGAGTTTTGGGCGATTTTCTCCAGATGTCACGTGAATACGCATTAGAGCCTCTTAAAAAGGCCTCCGCCAAGGCAAACTTCCCGTGAGGAAAATAGCCGTGCCTTAACCCAGCGGTTCTCATTCTTTTAACTTCGCCCCTCCCAACAAAGGCTAACTTACGGTAGCACCCCCCCCCCCTTCACATTGTTCAGCATACATTCAGTTTTTTAATCTTTAACAATGTACATTTAGTCGAATTTTCTACAAAATAATGTTACTAGTAAAGTTTGAATGACCATTTTAAGCGAAAATGGATATATTTTTCAGTAAAAATGAGAATAAATTAGGCGATTTTTAAAAATCGTGCATCATTACTTGCTCTTTGGTTTTTTTCGTGCCTCCCCTGGAAACGCTCTGCGCCTCCTTGGCAGACGCGCCCCACAGGTTGAGAAACGCTGCCTTAACCACAATAAAAATATATAAATGTAATGCTTTACTTATAATAATACTTATAAATATAATACTACTTATCTATAAATCAATTTTTATCATAAAAGTTTTCAGATTTTCCACTTTTCTAAATGTAGTTACTATTTGGATCTTAGTTTTCTAATGACTTCTGAAGATTAACTTTTTCATTCCGATTCTTTTGAACTCTGATATTCGCCTTCACTCAGAATCACTTTCTTTTTCTTCTCCTTCTTCCTTTTTTTTTTTTTTTTTTTTTTTTTTTGAGAGAGAGAGAGAGAGAGAGCACCATCGGACCCATCTGGAAGAAGAAGTTATAGGGTCTCACTGCTATAAGGCTTGCTCTTTTTCATTGGCCTTTATCTAGAGCAGATCATAAGGGCACTGCTTAAAAGATGCCCCCCTTTGCAAACCCATAAAATCTCATTCCAAGCTCGAGGAGAAAGTAATTTATTTCAAGCCAGCACTTTTCTGTTTACACACTCACACTTCAATGACCCGAAGTCACAGTTGCCAACCCTTGAGAACCAAAAATGGGGAGTTTTTGCTTTGGACACAATTTACTACATAAATGGAAAACTAAGCTGTAAATAGATGGGACTATTTACATGACTAAGAAAGGGCAATTTGGAATATGTAGAAATTTTCTTCTTATAGCAAATTTACATCAGAAAATTAAGAAATTACATACTGAATTTAAAATACTGATGTTAAATCTTGACTAAAATGAATTTTATATACCTTTATCCAAGCACCTGCACATAATTTATAGTTTATGAGAAATACAAGTGCGTATGTTTGTATAGCTTTTGCGATCACCTGTCGAAAAATTATCGAAAAAATAAAAATGGCGCTATATAAATAATTTTTTTTTATAAAAATGGTGGATGTTGGGGGAACATTTTTTTCTTGGAATAGACACTCAATACTGTAATAATTACGATTATAGTTGAAATTGGGCGCGACAAGCCGCGACACCCCTTCAAAAAGCTTTTTGAAATGTGAATTTTTGAAAAAAAATTAGAAAAAAAAAGTTTACAATTTTTTTAAATAAAGTCATATTATTTTTTCAAGCTAATGGATACATATAATTAAAATACATATATTTTACTACAATTATACTAAGTATCAAACCAGTAAATTAATTTAAAGAGCCCGTAAAAAATGCAAGACGAAGTAATAGAAAACGCTGAAATTTCTTGCCGTAAATGAAGAAATTTGCTTTTAAACCGAGTGTTGCATCTTTTGGATATGAATTACGGTCGAAAAACATGCATTACATGATGCATCAGTTACTAGGCTATCCAAAAACATATATATTACTGTTTTTAAACAAATTTAAAATTTTCGACTTTTGGCCAGGATTTTGATACGAATACTCCACTGTGCGTCGTAAAGAACACAGGGAACTGAAAAGAGCAAAGCAGCTCTTTTCAGTTCCCTGTGTTCTTTACGACGAAGAGCTTGGACTGATGAAGTTCAAAACAATTTTTGAACGAAACGTGCGTATCCTCTTACCTATTACTTCTTATGCGTGTTTATTTACAAAGTTTTTTAATTACTTTATCGTTTAACACCAGTAATTTGAGTGATTTTTCAGTTTTTTACATATAACTAACTTACCAGTTTGTCCACCCAAGTTCATATATTTCCTCGTCCATTTCGCTTGGTGGTGATCGTCATTGACCAGGCCGCACGCACTCCTCTTGAAGTTGCACTCGAAGGCAGTGGCGGCTTTCACCTGTGCACCTGTCAAAAAAAATGCGTTCCATTCATCTATTCGAAATTGTGAGATTTCATCAATGATGCTGCTTGTGTTAGAGGCCGTCCGAAAATAATGTCACGTTTAGAAGAGGCGGGGGGGGGGGGTCGTGGAGTTACGACCGTTTGTGATAGGGAGAAACAGGGAGTGTGATATCACACGCTTTGATTAAAATAAAATCAAGGTAAGTTTCAGACGGTTAGTTCTTCCGGGATAAGAAAAAGCCGCTAATCGCTTCAGCTCCACGCCCAATTTTCTCCCGTACCGATCATATATCCTACCATTGCCAAGCGGACATATAGCCAAGAATCTTACACGGCTTCTGCTGCGTTTCCTACCAAACTGACGATCGGCATTTCAAGAATCGATGACCGTTTGCGACCAGGGATATTTTTGGGATCGAATACAGGAAAAGTTTACAGCACTTGTAAAATGAATTCTTCTCTCAGCAAACGGAGCTCGACAGGTCAATATCGCTGACAGAATCGCTTACTGGAGAACTGGATAGACTGTTGTTCCGATAACCCAAATTCTGAAAAAGTGCACATATTGCTATCACTCGGCTCAACACCAGGAACAGGGCTGTCAAACGATTCTCCAATTACATGCCGCGCAGCCAAAGAACTTGGTGTGGCATGCGACTGACATTTCATTCGACCGCGCCTCACCATGGCACAGTGGTTATGTCACTGGAAATGGTAGACGGGCGAAGTGGGAAGGTCCCGGGTTCGGGTCCCATCGCGCGTCCGTCGACCTAACCGTTCGGAGTTTTCCGTGGTTTTCTCCGAAACTTAGCGTAAACACGGGTTAGGACCCCTTAGAAAGACCCCCACGGAGAGCACCCCACCCTTCGGCCTGGAGCCCACTCGGAGCTAATCGGTCGTAATCCCACAAACAAATCATTCGACCGCCCTTGTCACAGAAATGAAATTCCGAGTTCGGTTCGAACCCATCTTTGTATTGTGGAATTATTAAATAAATTGATGCAAATAACACCTTCTATCGGACTAAAATTGTTGTACATAATTCAAACACTTGCATGAAAAGTTTTATAAAACTAGCGCCTCCTATCGGACTAAAATTTAACTGTAGAACTTAAACTATCAAGTATAAATAGTATTTTAACCCTTTAATGCGCAGTGTTCCCGCTCTGGGAGCACCAAACTCTGACGTTTTGACTGTTGCCAGTCACGAAGAATAGATTTGATTTCTATAAAAATAGTTGCGGGTGACATAGCTCCACGAGAATCCTTTACTTTTTAGCACGTCATTTCCCGTAAAAAAATGGTCGCGATTATTTTTAACAGCACTGACATCTGCTGAAAAATGGAAGAATGCGAGAACAGCTGGATAGATTGCCCAATGCTGAAAAAAGGGCAGCCGTTGCCATCGCTCGACTTAACTACCAGCAAGATGGCGGACGATCGAAACGTTCATCGCGTGCTACAGATCTAGAGACCCTTTTTTGAAGCTGCGTCAAAAAAGGGTCTCTAGATCTGTGGCACGCGATGAACGTTTCGATCGTCCGCCATCTTGCTGGTAGTTAAGTCGAGCGATGGCAACGGCTGCCCTTTTTTTCAGCATTAGGAAAGGGGTGCGCCTCAAAGGGTTAAATAATTCCCAAACGATATATTACCATTTCTCACATATATCAATGAATGAATGCTGCATTTAAAAAAAGCAGTATTATTGAACATAATACCTGTACAGTAGGGCGGGCCGAAAAAGCACTTTTGCACTTTTTTTCGAAATCGATGAGAGCCTAGTGCGGAAAAGTTGTCCCTTAGGTTGGTTAATAAGGGTGTAAAATTTTTTTGAAATCGGACAATATCTTCAGTCGGCGCCAGCGCCTTGAAAATTCCGGATTTTGGGGCGAAACAAGCATTTCCTCCGGAAAACACAATTTTCGCTAATTTTCGAGATGGATATCAGCCGAATGTGGAAATGTTGTGTGTTGGGCTGGTTAATAACCATATATATATATTTTTATTTTATATATAGGACAATATCTTCAATTAACGCCGGCGCTTTAAAAATCGGGAATTTGGGCAAAAATAGACATTTTTTTCCCGAAAACACAATTTTTGCGAATTTTCGAAATCAGTATCAGCTGAGTGTGGAAAAGTTGTGTCTTGAGTTGGTTTATAACCATATAAAAAAATTTTAAATCGAAAAATATCTTTAGGTGTTACCAACGCCTTAAATATCGAGAATTTGGACCAAAATAGACATTTTTTTTAGAAAACACAATTTTTGCGAATTTTTGAAATTGATATCAACCGAGTGCTAAAACGTTCTTTAAATGATACTCTCATTGGAGCTCAAAGCGCAAAGAGCAAGCAGAAAAGGGTTTTTAAGTTCCCCTACCCTCCTACTTTAATGGCATCCTCCATCACGTGGCGCGTGCCGTCAGTCAACGTGTATATACATCGCGAGGTACATTCAGTTAGCTCATTACAGTTAGAGGAAGGGTTTTGCGAGAGAGCTTTGTCACTATACGCACAGGAGATAGCAAGGAAATGTACTTCGTTCAATGTGTAAGTGCGCTTTATATCGTTTGTTAATTTGAAATAAAGTCTCAAAATATAGTTCTCATTCACTAGAGACATTAGTAATAACTACTCAATCAGAATGGCTGCAGGTTCTCAATCAACTAGAAAAGCGTCTGATTGCTTTGTCTTCGGATCGCCTGAAGAGCTGAAGTCTAACGTTTTACCAACATATAGTCAAGTTATGAAATTTTACTTATTTGTAAGGCAACAACTGAAAACTTCATATCATGGCAAAAATCCAGCATTTTCTGATATTGCCGACGTTGTTGTGAAGAAGGTGGTTGATATATGGAAGAAAGCTTCGATTCCTGTGATTTCTCACAAAAGAATTGTCCGGATGCTTCAATCTTATTATACTAAGTATAAAAATATACTTAAAAGTAAAATAAGTCAACCACGTCGTACAGAGACACAGTAAAGCAATTTTCGGAAGACGCCCAGAAAACTCTTTTCGACATTGCCACATGCAAGTGTCATTTATTTTCATCATGCTCCTGCGAAAGGACTAGAAAGATTCCACACATAGAACAATCGTTTTTGGTTGATCAGAGAACAACCAGGCAAATGATCATGGCCGGCATTGATTCAAAAACGAGTAAAAAACTACTCCGCAAACGACATAGGCAATCCAAGATAATGTCGAGAGCTGTAAAGAAAGATACTTCATGTGCTTTAGCATGTGAACAGGAGTTTTAAGACCAACAATATACGGTTGAGTCGCCTGACTTGGAGGATTGTGACAACCAAGAAAATCCTGAATGGGTAATGGCTAATGATAAAGAATACTCACCTCCTGTATTCAGGGAGAAACATATCAAAAAGTCCTGGGGAAAAAACAAAATGGACAAGAAAGCCAACCAGATGAGAATAAAATTGCCAACTACAGCGCTTGCATGCGATAGTGCAAGGATAGGAGACAGGTCGGCAGCGAAAATTGTTTCTGCAGTTCTGCAAGATGTCGGATTAATAACTGATGACGACCATTCCAATGTTACGGATAAGAATAAAATAAGAAGAGAGAGAAAAAGAAAACGCATGGAGTTGCAACGTCAAGGCAAAAAAGAAGATCTTGAAGCCCTCTTTTTCGATGCACGAAAAGATAAAACCTTGACAGACAAAATCAGAGGATACAAAAAGCACAGAACAACGATAACTGAAGAACATGTGGTCTTAATACAAGAACCAGGATCCCTATATCTCGGCCACGTTGCACCAGGTAGTGGTTCAGCAGAATCTATTAAGACCAGCATTATTAATTATCTTTCACAGAAGAACATTAACACAGGATCCCTCCTGGCAATTGGCTGCGACGAGACAGCTGTAAATACAGGTTATAGGAAAGGAGTTTTACGCCTAATAGAAGAAGATATTGGGAGGCCGCTTCAATGGCTCATATGTTTGTTGCACACAAACGAATTACCGTTGCGGCACCTTATAAAGAAGTTAGATGGACAAACAAGTGGTCCTGAAACCTTCTCCGGTCCAATAGGTAAAAAACTTGAAAACTGCGAACTTAAAACGCTCGCTAATTTCATAAAGATTGAAGTGGATGAAGATGAAACCTTCACAGTATCAAAGCTTCCTAAGGGTCTGAGCACCGATCAGCAATACATGCTGGACATTTACGAAGCTGTCACATCAGGATATTGCTCACCTGCGTTAGCAGAAAAAAAGCCAGCATAGTTATCTCACTCCCGTTGGCTCACGGCAGCTTGTCGAATTCTGCGCTTATACATATACTATGACAAATGTGTCAGCAAATTTAAAAGCTTTAGCAGAATTCGTAGTTAAAGTGTATGTGCCGATGTGGTTTTTGATAAAGTCAAGGCCACATTGTCAAGATGGTGCTCGACACTTGTGGAAAATGATCAGTTTGTCCCGTTATCTTCCAGATGAACTGAAGAACCGTGAATAAGCCGAAATGCTTTTTATGCTCATCCTGAAAACATTATTCTCTCAATGATTACGGATGAAAGAAACCAGATCAGAGAGCTCGCTATTAGAAGGATTTTGAAGGCCAGAGAGAACAGACAGAAATTTGGCGCTTTACAGTTCCTATGTTGAAATTCGACGCAAAGGATTATACCGACATGGTACACTGGAAGAATTATGTTATAACTGAGCCGCCTATGCTTCGCGAAATCAGCACCAAAGATCTCTTCAATATGATAAAGAAAAAAGCCCCAGATTTAGTAGAAGTAAAGAAGTTTCCATGCCACACTCAGGCAGAAGAAAGAGCAATTAAAATGGTAACAGAGGCTGCAGCTTCTGTGGTTGGACCAATTGCAAGGGATGGTCTGATCAGAGCTCAGTTGGAATCCCGAAGACTAATTCCATCCTTCGAAAGTAAATCGAAGTACAGAAAATTACCAACAGGACAGGAAGCAGACAAATAAGAGAATTTGAAACCATAATATGCCCCTGTAAATATATGGTTGGAAGGGAGGTTGGGGTGGACACGGGTGGAACTCGAAATGCAGCCACCTCCTCGGGGTGAGTTCTGGGTTATTTCAGTGAATTTTCTCTGAGATAAGCAAAGCGCTGCATTGCTTCATATTTAATTCCCTGCTTAGTACAGACGAAAATTAGTCAATAGAGGTGCCGAGCCACCAAAATATGTTGGTTGCTCACATCCGAGAAAAAAAAAAAAAGACGCAACTTTACTTCACAGTTATTAATGATTTTCAAAATACGGTAAACTTTTATTTATTCTTATTAGAGTATAGTTACTTTTATAAGAGCATATCATGTAAAGAACATTTACGCACTTGGCTGATATCGATTTCAAAAATTTGCAAAAATTGTGTTTTCGGGAAAAAATGTCTATTTTGGCCCAAAATCACGATTTTTAAGGTGCCGGCGTTAGTTGAAGATATTTTCCGATTTAAAAAATATATATATATATGGTTATTAACCAACCCAAGACATAACTTTTCCGAATTCGGCTGATATCCATATCGGAAATTAGCGAAAATTGTGTTTTCCGGAGGAAATGCTTTTTTCGCCCCAAAATCCGGATTTTCAAGGCGCTGGCGCCGACTGACGATATTGTCCGATTTCAAAAAAATTTTACACCCTTATTAACCAACCTAAGGGACAACTTTTTCGCACTAGGCTCTCATCGATTTCGAAAAAAAGTGCAAAAGTGCATTTTTCGGCCGCCCTACTGTACAGTACTGTACAGTTTTTTTGATGCGCAAGATAAATGATCAGGGGGAGAGACCGACATAAATCACAGTGCCTTACGTGCAGATGCAGTAATAATATTAACACTACAAGGCTCATTTTTTTTCTGCATCTGAAATAAATATATGTGATAATGTCAGTGATTATTATTCGTGAAAAAATAGTTTTAAAAATAATAACCTAATATTTTACTAGAAAATCACTTTTTATTGCAGTTTAGTATGCGGTACACTGGTCCTTAGCTATACTTTTTTTGGTATTTATTTTGAAATTTTAGAATTCAAATCGTTTCTTGACGAACTGCAACACACAGTCATTTTTTCCGGGTCAAAACTCTTTGCTAACTATTTTTTGTTGATTTTCTGAAATAAGCAAAACCGCATTCGAAAGATGACTGTTTAAATTTCAATCAGTATTGGCAATAATATGAACAGAAAGTAAATCTACAAGAAATAGCTTGAATTGTATCGTTGCTGTCTATGTATAAGTACTCTTAACCCTTTGAGGCGCAACCCTTTCCCAATGCTGAAAAAAGGGCAGCCGTTGCCATCGCTCGACTTAACTACCATCAAGATGGCGGACGATCGAAACGTTCATCGCGTGCCACAGATCTAGAGACCCTTTGCTGGCTGTGCCGCACAGCCAGCTGTCGTAAAAAAAAGGGTCTCTAGATCTGTGGCACGCGATGAACGTTTCGATCGTCCGCCATCTTGCTGGTAGTTAAGTCGAGCGATGGCAACGGCTGCCCCTTTTTCAGCATTGGGCAATTTATCCAGCTGTTCTCGCATTCTTCCATTTTTCAGCAGATCTGTGTGCTGTTAAAAATAATCGTGACAATTTTTTTTACGCGAAATGAGGTGCTAAAAAGTAAAGGATTCTCGTGGAGCTATGCCACCCGCAACTATTTTAATAGAAATCAAATCTATTGTTCGTAACTTGCAACAGTCAAAACGTCAGAGTTTGGTGTTCCCAAAGCGGGAACGCTGTGCTTTAAAGGGTTAAAAACCGACAGATGTCTATATATTATAGACCGACAGATGTCTATATATTATAGACGTAGATTAATAGTTAAAGTGGTTCTTCCAGGTACCAGGTGCCTCGTAGGGTTAAAATGCAGCACTTTTTTAACCCTGAGATAGTGCGCATTCGTGATCATGTAGAGAGATCGTGTATTATGAGATCGTGTAATGTGCATTCGCGTGCGATTGATTGCGTTGGACAAAGCGTACACTGTACTAGAACTAATAGACAGGGTTCGTACGGATTCTGGGTGTGCTAAAATTCCAAACTTTTGAAATATTATCCTAAAATGGTGTGATGTTTTGAAAGTGGTCCTGATTTTTATAAAACACAGAAAGAAGATCTCTCGAGTATCTCAGATAAGTAAGGGCATTTTAAGACAATTTCTCATTGAGTTCAGAATTCTAAATAATTAAGGATTCGCATGAACCCTGATTAACATGAAAAAGATAATTTATGATAAATTTAATGTAACTATTAAAAAATGCAATGTCCGTGCACAGAATTTTACGCTTCCGACATATGTAGAGGGTTGTAACTTCTCTAATTAGTATATGAAACTGAAGTGGATTAAAGAAAAACGGAACTTACTGCAGAAATTCCACACAATGAAACAGATGAGAATAGCATAGCGTGCCATGGTCATTTTTTTTTTTTTTTTGCTTTTAAATATAGAAATTTATAATATGTGTCGACCAGAAGTATTAGCAGGATTTTCTGTACACTAAAGACATGGATTTCCAAACGAGGAGGAATTGAGAATAAACCTCAGTATCGGGAATGTTCAAAGATAGGAAGAGATAAACACATGTCGTTTTCAGAAAAGAAACTAATGTATAGTCATTGTGTAAAGCATAATTCTTGATGCTGGGGGAAAAGCATAATCTGTTCCCCAAGGCCGTACTATTATAGGCTGCCTTTCATGGATATAGCATATATCGTTCTTTTATAGAGACACTCAAAATGATTCTAACACATTACACTCTATGGACATCTCTTTAACTACTGAACCGATTCTAAAACTTTTTTTTTTCACTAATAGAAAGCTGCGCTACTCCTGAGTATTATAGGATATCCTTCATGCATATAGCATAAATAGTTCTTTTACAAGGACACTCAAAAAATTCTAATACATTACGCTATATGGATATCTCTATAACTACAGAAACGAATTTAAAGGTTTTTAGGTCATTTTGGTCTATAGTGCTAGTGTCATCAAACTATTTCTTTTTTGTTATTCACACATGCTTCATTTCTCTCTGGACCTAATTCTAAAGCCGACGAAGTCGTGGGTAGAATATAGTTTGTTGATAATCAATACTTAAGGAATAACTTGTTGATAATCAATACTTAATCAAAAACTTAGTTCTTTAAATATGCTTGACAAGCAAATTATGGAATGTAACTATAAAACTATAGAAGTAAGTGGGTCAAACAAACTGATAAGAAACTTGAAATGATAAAAGTACAATCCAGGCGAAGAATGTACCTTACGTATTAATGTTGCAACAAATAAGATTACAAGATAAAATATGGAAATGGTTTGATTTTCTGTAAAGATGCCACGCATGTGTTGAAATCTGCGACGGATTAATGCAATTTTGTTTGTGTGTGTGTGAGTGTAGGAGGGGGGGGGGGACAGAGGTAAGTTGAAAGATTCACATACACAAACACATTCATTTTATGGTAGTAAAATACGGATTTTTAAATTAATTTTTTTTAACGAGAGGGCGGTCGCCCCTTATGTCCCTCTCCTTTAATTCGTCCTTGGTTGAAACACGCTAGCAATTAGGAAAATAACCTTTTTTTTTCACAGAAATTTTACAGCGAGTTGTTGCAGTATGTAAAAATACATAAATTACTTTCCTTCCGTAAAAGGGGCAGGTGACATTTTTTGTATATGATGCCTAATTTTTCTTTAAAGAAAAAAATGTCACATTTTCCAGGGGGTGTCAAGTGATCCTTGACCCCCCTTGCCGACGCCCATGTGCACATTCCAAATAGTATTTAAAACGGTGAAGTACAGTTGGAATATGCTTGGCGAAGAATGTAAAACGGTTCAGTGTTCGATTTTAAGATGAATTTCGATTCGAAATATGTGTAGTGTTTTATGGAACAAGGGAGAAAAATACGGCACACTTATGAATAGTGATACACTTTCCAACTTAATGGAATAAGGAAAGCAAATAGGGAAGACGCACGGATTATGATACGCTTTTATTATATAGCACTTTAGTGCGTATTTCAAATCTGGAAATGTTTCAGATTTTCTTACTTTTTTTTTTGTGATGAACGGCTGAAACGTTGAACATCGTCTAATTAATGTATGGAGCACATTTTACTAAGTGGGAATTTTCTGTACGGATCAGTATAAAAAATTAAATTTTGAATTTGTTTAGTGTTTGTGTTAGGGCAAGCCTACACGAGGGGTATATATCTTCGGGGGATACCTTGGTTGGTTGGAGGACTTCTTAAGGGGTATTGAACCCCGAAAATTTTAATCGATACCATAGAATTTCTGTACTTTTTTTTTCGTCCCTTAGCCCTTAGTAAGTTACACCAATGTCCATTACGAAACTTTTAGAAAAAATTCTTAAAAATTGAAAATTTTACAGAATTGTCACTCTTTAAAAGCCGTGCAATCCCAGGCATTGTTTTCTTCATTCACTTACAGTCACACGACAGCTCCAGTCTATCGCAAGGCTGCCTGGAGTTTTCAACGCTTTTCTCTGGATGTAACATGTATACGCATTAGAGCTCCTTCAAAAGTCCTCTGTCCAAGGCACCCGCCCCCGCAGATAGATAGACTTTCTCTATAACACAACACAACATAAACGAACACAAACCAATGAAGAGAAACCGAGCTCTAAAATTAGCATTCGATTCAAATATGAAGTGCTGCCATCTATCGACTGCATAAAATACTAGTTTTGTTATCAATTTGAAACATAGATGGCAGCACCTTCTAAACTTTTGTGGAAGACCGAGCATGGAATGCTTATATTCATTAAATTATTCCATTCAGGAAGTTAAAAGCAGGGTCATTCCACATCAAATCAAACACAGAATTGGAAAAAGCTACCACACTATTTCAGATTTCCCCCAAATTTGTATAAATGATTTATAGAACAGGATAACTCCTAATCTCAATTTTGAAGGCTCTACCTACGATAATTAATCACCCAGAAATAAACTATGTAAATTTTTAAGTTTTATGCAAGATATGCCATTTTTTCTTTGCATTTCTTAAATAACATGTAGACGTTACTAAAGGGAAAATTTGTTACCAAGGGTAACTTTTTGAGCCGATTCCACATATGTTGTCTAAGTTTGCGTATCTTCTGTAGTTTATGCATGAGCTTTGCATTTGCTAAAAGACTTCATGAATTTTTTTCGGCATGTTTGATCAGAAACACATGTTTTAAATTTTTACATGTTGTTAAGATGGTGTAACACTACATCCCCAAAAAATTTTCATCTTGGTTTTCTGCTCAAGAGTTGAGCAAAAAAATTATTAAATTTTCCTGTGACTTTCCATATTTTTGTCTAGTAATAATTAAGGTATAAATTAGCACAAACCCGAGAAGAAACCGATAGAAACACACGATAGTAAATGAAAACGAAAATAATTGGATTTTCCGTGCGGGGGGGGGGGTGGTACCATTTGATCCACGGACCGGTTTGGGGACCACTGTTCTATACTTAAGTGAAAATGCTTCGAAAGGGCGTTATCTTTTGAGCCCGTGTCCCGGAAATTCAGAGGCGAAGATAGCGCGCCTGTGGGTGAAGAGGACTCCGCGTTATCGGTATGTCATTCCAATGCATCGGAACTGTAAACAAAGAGAACATCGTACGATGGGGCAGGAAGGTCGAAAACTCGTCGTTCATTCAGACCACAACCTACAAACGGAAAAAAAACAAACAAATCCTTTTTTTCAAAAATAAGCTTTTATCTTTTCTAGATAAACATAAACGAGTTTCCTGACATAACGATAACTGTAAATAAAGGATGCATTTTATAATCGCCAGTGCAGAACCAGGTGCGGCTTTAGGGCACGTGGCGCCCCCCTGCAAACGTAACAAAAAAAAAGGGCTCTCCGTTTTATTCTCAAGATCAAGTTTTTCTCAGTTTTTGAGTTCGAAATGGCGCCCCCTTCGAAGATAGCGCTCTTATGCGATGCTTACCTTGCTTACCGTGTCGGGTCGCCCCCGAGCAGAACAAATCCCTAACAGAGCCAAAGGCTGGGAAACTTACGAGCTGCCACACCCTCCCCCCTTCCACACAAAGTTTGCCTGTCCTTTATTTATTTAATAGCCGCCCATGTGGTGTGTGGATAGTAGCTCGTATTTTTATTACTTCGGCTCGTGGAGATCGGTAGATTATAGTTTTTTTGTGATTCTTGCATTATTTCCTTCAAAATAAAAAAAATTCAACCGCGTTCGAGAATGTTAAGACAATGTTTTTTTTTTTTTTTTTTTTTTTTTTGCAACTTTGTAACCCTCCCTCTCCCTTACGTTACATTCAAATCGTCAGATTTTCTGAATGTACACTTTTTAGCTAGTAATTAACCCACCTTATCTTAATCTGACGCGCTTCAATATTTCTGAAGATCCATTTTTTTTTTTTTTTTTAAATAATCTGATGAGCTGTCCTAGTCGCACGGCCCTACATAAAGGGCTTATTTATGGCGGAGGTACTCAACATGATGCAAGGTACCCCACCCTCTATGTTCATCTGCCGCGCTCAAATAAATCCCCCAAAACACTTTGGGCTCCCCTACTACACCGGGGCCGTCGTTATTAGCAACGGGCCTGCGTATGAGTTGCCATCACTAAAAATGAGTTTATCATTGAGGCCTGTTTTCCCCCAGTCACAGTGTTCTATTTTATTATTCTAAGTATTATAAATGTTATATTATTTTATTATTTTAAAACAATTTTTTATACTTTTGTCGTACTAAAGAACTTTAGATGTAGGAAATCGTTTTGTGAATCTTGCGCCATTTTCTTTCATGAAAATTTATCCTAAAATTCGAGCATTTTGCTCTGAATGTAAAGGTACGTGAACACTTTTAAAATGTATTTAAAAATTCTAAAAATATGTATGTAAATCATGTTTAGTGAATAATTACTCATGAGTTATTTATAAATAAATTATTTTAATCAGAAATCGCGTATTACTTACTTGAGTAGTTTTTATTCTTGTAAATAAGCATCACGTTGTGATACTATTTAGACAATTTAATTTTGCCAGTTGAAAATGTTATTTATCAGTTATATATGCCTTGATTATGTGATTAAGACTTACATCTGGTACAGTCTGTGCTTACTGTGCAGAAATACAGTAAATTATAAATTATTGATTTTTGCCCGTTTATACAGAAACTTCAAATGTAGTTAATATTTTGTACAAGCGTTCATTATGCTTGCTCAATTCCAAAGTTCCATTGAGAAAGATTCAAAAGAATAATATATACTACATGAAATGTCTTTATTAAAGAATAATTAATTCAGGTATCGCGCTGTAGAGCGTATTTTATCAATTTTCTCCAGTATACAGGATATCCCGAAAACACAGAAATGCGCTTTAATACATCATTTTTTAAAGATTAATCTTGAATTGTTTAAAATAACGTAGGAAATACGACTACGTTCATGAAATATTCATTATAAAATGTCTTGAATATTTAGTTATTTTAAAGTATATTAAATATCCACTTGTGAAACTAAAATAAACAATCGTGAATCATGAGAGTAAGCGCTACTTTGTTTTTCCTTCAAATTATATGCATCTATTTTCTGTATGTCAATATGTATCATAGCAAACAAATTAATCATGAGTTCGTACTTGAATTAGTAACACAATTACTACTTAAAACTATATTAAATAACGTTTGAAAGCACTGGGAAGGTTAAGAAATGCCTGATGTATACGTGAAGACTCGAGCATCAGTAGGCCTCTTTGGATGGCTCATCAAAATACACGCGCAGGCCCGTTACTAATTGCGAAGGCCCCGACTACACTGTCTACCAATAAGTATTTGGACACCTTTGACAGAAAAGAAAAACTAACTTTATTCAAAATCAATAGTTGGTAGAGCCTCCACGAGAGGCAATTACAGCGTGAACCCTCCGGGACATACTTTCCCGAAGTCTTTGTATTACAGCTAGAGGTATTGTCTTCCACTCGGCTTGGAGTAGACATAAAAGTTCCTTCACCGATTTTGGACGGGTAATGCACCCCTTAATTCGGCAATCCAACTCGTCCCAGAGGTTCTCGATAGGGTTCAGGTCTGGGTTCTGGGCAGGCCAGTCCATTCGATGAACTCCATTGGCACCATACCAAGCCTTGGTTAACCTCGAAACATGACAACTGGCATTGTCGTCCTGAAAGTAACAGGGGTCCAACTCGTAAAACTGCCACAACGTAGGAAGCACATTGTCATCCAAAATAGTGCAGTAGGCATCGGCGTTGAGCTTACCATGAATAGGGACCAAGGGTCCCAGTCCATACCAGGGAAAATACCCCCAGACCATAATTCCACCTCCGCCGAACTTGATTGTTGGCACAATGCATTCTAGCAGAAGACGTTCTCCAGGCAGACGCCAGACCCAGACCCTGCCATCCGAACGGTAAAGGGTGAACCTTGATTCGTCGCTCCAAAGAAGCCGTTTCCACTGATCTACGGTGCAATTTGGATGTGCTTTGCACCCCATTAACCGAGCAACGCGGTTGGACTTTGTGATCAAAGGCTTATGGGCAGCAGCACGACCATGAAAACCAAGCAGATGTGCTTCCTTACGGATGGTATTCATTGAAACAATACTCCCGGATGACTATTGAAAACACCTCGCGGATGAGGGCCATCGGTTGGGTGCGGTTCTTCCGAATTTCTCTGGACAGCACTCGTCGGTCTCTATCTCCCAGTTTCGTTGGTCTGCCCACTCTGGGCACATTCCGACAATCACCGCTCACCTTCCATTTCTTAATCGGATAGGCCACTGGCGATTTGGGGTAGTACTTCGGATCGCTAGATATGTCCCTTAAGGATCGGCCACATTTGTGATACCCGATAATTATACCTTTCTCGAAATCAGAGACCGCAGATATCGTCATTTGGATAGGTGTCCAAATACTCATTGGTAGACAGTGTACAATGAAAGCGCTGAAAGAAAGGTGGTTTCACGGGGCGCCACCATCGCGCATCAAAGGGTTATTAACTGTCAATATCCCAAAAAATGCTAATCAGTGCATTGGCAACAAACAACATTACTAAACCGATACTGCTTTCTGCCTCGTGAGCCTCCTTCCTCCTTCAACAATCGGGCGCCTATTTTCAGGGTCGTTTGCAGATCCGAGATTCATTTTGTCGTTGCAAAGAAGCAGAAGAGCTTGGACGATCGCCAAAGCGCTGCGTCTTTCCGACTTCAGTACGTTTTGTCACCCGGCTGAGCGCGTGCTCTCTCTCTCGCTGGCTCCGGCGCGTTGGCATTGTAGTAAAATACTTTTCTCCGCTTCGCAACATCCCGCCGCAGATGATGAGGTTATAGCTAGCTGACAATTGAGACGAAAAACAGATTTTTCAGTCTAGAAAGTCTAGACGTACGAGGAGTACCGGAGCCTATACCAGATTTTAGTTTAATGGCCAAGGGTTTGACTAAAACCGTGGGGGTGGTGGTGGTGTGGGGGAGGGCGTAGGGGGGAGTAATTACGAGTAGTGATCAGAAAACAAGTAGAGGAGAGGAGGTGATTATGGAATACCATTTACATTTCTAACTGTAACTTCATAGATTTTTAAATAAAATCCCCCAAAACAGCATGAGTACATCCTATAATGAATCGTAATGAAATGTCAATTGCAAAGAAATACACAATTTATGTTGTTGTTATAGAAAAAAAATATTTTTAAAAAAAGTTACGAATGGAGTATAATATGGAATAGTCGGATAATATGGAATAGATGATTTAAACCGATGAAAAGCAATTTATATTGCTTCATATATAGTTATTTGTTACTATAAAACAAATTTGTATGTTTTGTAGTTTAAATCATTATAGAGTCATTTCTGCTTCGAGTCGATTTAGAAAAGTTGTAGATATAATTTTATTTCTTTGCTCCGATACAGTCTTGGTGAGCCCACAGAGAACAGCTGGATCTTTGAATCCAAACTTATCGTCGTTGATCATTAGAGAATTTTTCGTGACAAAAGATGCATTCAGCGTCTTTGTTTTCCGGGTCTTGAGTGGATGACATGAAACCCATTACAATATTACCCAGTATTCCATAATACCGACACGCATCTCGGAAAACGAACCTTTAAAACTAATTGGCAAAACACTGTCATCTAAAAAATAACTACAGTTCAACAAACTACCATTCTCTTAGTGTACATTATGCGTAACATCCATGTTCATGTCACGTGTTTACTAGTAAGTTAAAATGTTTGAAAACTTATCTACAAAAACTCTTGAAAATCACAAAACATACTTTGTTCTGTAGCGAGTGGTACGGCAACAAAGAGCGGTCAACTCTTACTGCATTGTAAGAAGGGAATCTTTCTTGAGTTGTTCATGGTATTCCCTTGTGGCAATAGCAACTAACAGAGCCAAAAACTCGGTATCCCATATTTCCCGACTATTCCATAATTACCTCCTCTCCTCTAATATTTAAAAAAAATTAAGTCAATTCCTACTTAAAATAACATTTTTCTTTTTTGACCTAAGTCAATTCCTACTTAGGTCAAAAAAGAAAAATGTTATTTTAGTTACTTTTCATTAAAAAATAATTAATTAATTAATTCAGGGCCGTTTGTGAAGCCAGGGTCGATACCGTTAATCCAGTTTGTTTGTTTAGCTTGTTGTTTTCATTCATTTTTAATCCCATGTAACAGGATCTAAAATGAATTAATTAATTTCAATTAATGAATTAATATTTAAAAAAACTGTACTAACATCAAGTGTCATCCACTACGAGTTAAAAAAAATGTATTTGAACTTGAGTGGAGGAATAAAAATTATTTTATTAACGATTGGAAATATGAACAAGGTATATAAATATAGGGAGAGTGTGAACTAATAGTAGGAATTGAATAAGAAAGGTTATAAGCCAGGTCGAATCTATATAAATAAAATTAGACTTTTGTCTGTACATTTCTTGGAATTCAAAAATTTTGCGATTTTTATCCGTTTCAAGCACCCGGGAATCCGATGCGACCCTCAAAAAATAGTTTGTCTGTCTGTCATTCTGTCCTTCTGTCATTCTGTCATTCTGTCCGTGACGCTTTTTTTGTTTAAGCATCACGTAAAACGGCTGAAGCGAATGATATGAAATTGGGTGTCATGATAGGTGGTCACTCAATTTAAAACATAGGCGTCGAATTTACTCAGTTTGAAACGATTTTCGCAAAATCCCAAAATCTGATCAGTTTTTATTGATTAGATTTTCAGATTTTGTGAAAATCGTTTCAAACTGCGTTAATTTGTGTTCAAGCATCACGTAAAAACGACTGGAGCGAATGATATGAAATTGGGTGTCATGATAGGTAGTCACTCAACTTAAAACATAGGCGTCGAATTTTTAAAAAATCTTGATTAGATTTTCAGATTTTGCGAAAATCGTTTCAAACTGCGTAAATTTGTGTTCAAGCATCACGTAAAAACGACTGAAGCGAATGATATGAAATTGGGTGTCATGATAGGTGGTCACTCAACTTAAAACATAGGCGTCGAATTAAAAAAAAATCTTGATTAGATTTTGAGATTTTTCGAAAATTGTTTCACACTGCGTATTGTGTTCGCACATCACGTAATAACTGCAAAGGTGAAAAAATGGTATTTGGTGAAATGATAGGTGGTCACCTTAAACTATAAGCATCTAAAAAAAACTGATCAGATTTTGGGATTTTGCGAAAATCGTTTCAAACTGAGTAAATTTTTGTTCACACATTACGTAATAACGACTAAAGCGAATGATATGAAATTTGGTCACATGATAGGTTGTTGTTCAACATAAAGTATAGGTGTCCAATTTTTAAAACTTTTTATTAGATTTTGAGATTTTGTGAAAATTCTCCCAAAATGCGGTTATATTTTTTCAAGCACCGCGTAATAACGACTAATACGAAATTTGGTGATATGATAGGTAGTTGCTAATCTTAATTTATAGGCGTTGAATTTTTAAAATATTTTGATTACATTTTGAGATTTTGTGAAAATCGATTAAAAATGCTAAAATGTTTGTTCCAGCATCACGAAATAAAGACAGCAATGAATTAAACAAAATTGGGTGACATGATAGGTTGTCACTCAACTTAAATTCTAGGCTTCCAATTTTTCAAAAATGTTGATTAGATTTTGAGATTTTGCGAAAATTATTTGAATATGTGTAAATATTCGTTCACGCATCCCATAATTACGACTAAAGCGAATGAAATGATATTACTTAGTTACTCTCTAACCTGTAATATTTTAACAATACATAAAAATTATAATTGCGCTTTCTTTACTTTGGCTACATACTACATCCATTCTGTGTACTCCAACAATGCTGACGAAAGTTCTTGCTTTTAGAAATTTGCATTCAGTACTAACCCGTCAACGACGGGTACTTCAGCTAGTATAAAAATATTTATTAAATTAGACAGAAAATACAAAAAGGAATTAAGAGGCATACGTGCCTATTACTTTTCGACATAATCACCAAGTCTTATTAAGGCATTGATCAGAACGCAGAACCAACTTGCTTAACCCGTCTCGGTAGAAATCCGGTCCCTGTCCATTCAGCCAATTCTCGGCGGATGTTTTCACAGCACTGCTTGAAGAGGACCGTGTGCCGGATAAGTGCCCCTTCGACCTCGGAAACAGGAAATAGTCACTGGGTGCCAAATCTGGTCTATATGGGGGGCTGATCCCAGATTTCCCACCTGAACTGTCGCAAGAATTCCTACGTTGCTTGAGCAGTGCCTGCCATTGTCATGCAGAAGGATGACACCTTCACTCAACATGTCAGACATTTCTCCACAGTATGTAGTTTTCAAATGCTGCGGTTTGTAACCTTTTCTTCTGATCATCCCTCGTATGTATTGTTTTGCGTTTAGAGGCAAATCTACATACCTGCCTATGAGGGAAGGGGTACCTTGAGTGGAAAACTCTTTTTTCCTTACTACAGTCCGGGTCAGCGGCCTACAGGAGGCTCGACCACAACGAGGGCCGCAGATGTTCGTTATTTTACTATGGGGGCATCTATTAGGCCGACCAGGGTTAACTTATGGATGGTCTCCTAAATTTTGAAAAAAATTCCAGGTAAGACATCTAGTGCCTGAAATCAGCATCCCCAGAGGTATCGAGTGAACAGGCAGGACATTGCAGCGACGACAGATTTTACGTGCATTAGCTCCCATAGTGTGTACATGGTCTCACGGCAGTCCAGCCGAGAGAGGAGTTGACCCTCCCAAGCGCTGGTTACGCCGGTGCTGCTTCATTTCCGTATTTACAGCAGCGACGGATTAATGCAAATTTCTGGTGGGAACGGTTAATTGGAAGATTCATATACACATCCATTTTATGGAACTATAAAATAGGATCTTTTACATTAATTTCTTTATTCTCGGGAGGGGCAGTTGCCGGCTCCCCCCCTCCCTCCCTTTAATCCTTGTCTTAGTGTCTAGGCCACTGCACGAAGTTTAGTGTCTAGGCCACTGCAGTACCGGCTGCAGTACGGTCTTTGCAGATATTTGACGACAGACTGGTTCCTTCACTTTTTTATAGCCAACTTTCTTTACCTGACGACAAATTGTCCATTGCGGTTGTAGTTTCTGTGCTAAAGTTTTTTGAGGCAGAGGATTTTCTACATCGATGAGTCTTTTCAGCTTCTTTTTTTCTTTTTTACTAAGGATTTCCTTTCGTCCACATATTTCCCCCCTGGAGCTTTTAATTGCCAGCCATATTTTATTTCTTTTGGAAGTTTCGATTGTAATCCACTAGAAAAATGTATTTTCTGATTTTTAAATGCTTTATTTATAACAGAATTTGAGAAACCATCCTCCAAAAGCTTTAAAATTTTGTTTCAGGTTTGAGGATCTAATTTCAGAGTCATAATTTACTCCCACTAATAAAAATAGTTCGGCTGGTAATTTAAATGTTTCATTTTTAAAATAAAACTAGTGCTAAAGCGATTAAAATTTACCATAAATAGTTATATGCTTTTAAAATTGATCACACTATAATTTTGAATCAACCTGTCGCTGTTTATTTGAAAAATTACTTGAAAATAGGCCTCGCTAGTTGTCGTTTTTAAGTGTAATAGGTTTTTTTTTAGAAAAAATTATACGATTGCTCTTTAATTTGAGATGGGAGATTTTTATCGGGTGTGAAGAGGTTAAATTCAAATTGGAGAATGACTGGTTTTGTTTACATTCATATAATTCCCCCAAATTTCCTGGGTTTTTTTCCCGTCTTTCAAAAACTGAAGGTTTTTTTTTAGCTGTACTCATTAGTTAGCTTTTATAAAGCTGGTTAAAATACTTCCAAAATCGGATTAGATTCGGCTTACAAGGCCGACGCGCTTGAAGACTTTGAGTGTGACCCCATACACTTTCTCTTACTTGCACTTTTGCTACATTGAAATAAATTAGAATATTGATTTTCTCAGGATTATTGAAAATTAATTATTCATATCTGTTAGCTTAATGGAAATGAAGTACAGAATCACGTGCTAAGCCAGCATTCTCTTAAAAGCGCATCAGCCGGGGTCAATGTTTTGCGACTGAAGATAAAACAAGTTACAGTCAACTCTTTAACCCTTTAAAGCGCAGTGTTCCCGCTCTGGGAACACCAAACTCTGACGTTTTGACTGTCGCCAGTCACGAAGCATAGATTTGATTTCTATAAAAATAGTTGCGGGTGACCTAGTTCCACGAGAATCCTTTACCTTTTAGCACGTCATTTCCCGTAGAAAAAATGGTCGCGATTATTTTTAACAGCACTGACATCTGCTGAAAAATGGAAGAATGCGAGAACAGCTGGATAGATTTCCCAGTGCTGAAAAAAAGGGCAGCCGTTGCCATCGCTCGACTTAACGACCAGCAAGATGGCGGACGATCGAAACGTTCATCGCGTGCCACAGATCTAGAGACCCTTTTTTTTTTACGTTCACGATAGACTGTGCGCGGGCACAGCCAGCTGCGTGAAAAGAGGGTCAGATCTGTGGCACACGATGAACGTTTCGATCGTCCGCCATCTTGCTGGTCGTTAAGTCGAGAGCGATGGCAACGGCTGCCCTTTTTTCAGCATTGGGAAAGGGTTGCGCCTCAAAGGGTTAATATAATGAACGCGGATGTAGTAAACATTCGGCTATAGTGTAAGCTCTTCATTAGTTCCAATTCGCATGCGTTAGAAATGCTTATAAAATGTTTCGGTTTTAATGAACCATTGGACTTCTATTGTAACTCCGTAGTCGTTCCATTTTTGCAAAATGTTTCAATGCTTAACGCGTGCTTCAAAATTGGCTGTGTCCTGTGCCAGAGTTCTGTCCAATCGAATGTTCCTTCGCATCTGTTCGCCGTCTCGCGAATTAGCGTGAAAGTCGGCAAGTCGCCGAGACCGTTGCGCAAAAAACAAAGTCACGGGGCCGGAAAAAGTCCGATGTCATTTTTCTGATCTCTGGAAGAGAATTTTCCTCTCCACAAACTAGCACACTTTCAAAACAGTTATTATTACTATTTTTTTTTTAACCATGATATCGAAAAGAATTTTTGAAGCATGTAAAAGGAAAAATATGTTTTTTTATAGTCAGGATTAGTATTTTCATGTTACCACGGATGTTTATAAGGGGATTGTATAGAGGGTTTAGATACGCCCCTTAATCTACGCCTCCCTTGAGTAATTGTACAATGCAACCGCCTCGAGGGGTATCTGCCAAAGGGGATTTGCCTTGGGTGGAAGACTTTTAACCCTTTAACGCGCAGTGGTTTCGCTCTGAGACCACCAAACTGTTGACGTTTTGACTGTTGAAGGTCACGAAGAATAGATTGGATTTCTATAAAAATAGTTGCGGGTGACATAGCTCCACGAGAATCCTTTACTTTTGAGCACGTCCTTTCCCGTAAAAAAAATGGTCACGATTATTTTTAGCACCACTGACATCTGCCGAAAAATGGAAGAACGCGAGAACAGCTGGATAGATTGCCCAATGCTGAAAAAAGGGTAGCCGTTGCCATCGCTCGACTTAACTACCAGCAAGTTTCGATCGTCCGCCCTCTTGCTGGTAGTTAAGTCGAGCGATGGCAACGGCTGCCCTTTTTTCAGCATTGGGAAAGGGTTTCGCCTCAATGGGTTAAAGGGGTTTTAAAGCGTATTCCCTTTACATTCTGCCAAAAAAAAAAAAACCTCCAAAAACTTCA
>JAWZYV010017447.1:0-41603 GCA_038373885.1 Cheiracanthium punctorium | reverse complement strand
CCTTATGCAGACAACTCAACTAATGAAGTGATAATGATACAATCATTTTCTAAAAAATAATGATCGTATCACTATCTCGTATGCAAACTCACAGAAAATGATGATCATTATCTCTGACGTCAGAACATACCCCGATCATTTTCTCCAAAACAACTTTTAGAGGCGATATCGATTATATCGAATGTAGACCAATCAGAGGTCTTCTAGCAGTGGGGTTTATTAATATGACGTAATGCAGAATTTGCCCTGCTGTACCCTGTCTGCTAGCAGCTAGGGAGTTTGTTTTGATTTTAACGGTGAGCTCATGATGGCTGAAAGTGGATTTTTAAGCCTTGCTATGCAATATAATAGATCGAATAGAAATAAAAGAACTTGCAAAAGTCTTTTAAAACATTTCAATAACGATATAAATTCAATAGTCAGTTTTGTAAAGATGATTTTTATGTACAAAGGTATACAGATTAAACTCGCAAATTAAATTTGCGATTTGTATTTGCTTTCCTTAGAGTTGGAATGTTAAAGTTTTATGGTGAGTATGTTTAAAGTTTTATAGTTTCTTTTCGTCTTTATGTTAATTGTACCCTTTTGAAATGCATGAACTGCAGCTCATATTCTTTCTAACACTCCTGAATAATACACAGTTATGCAGAGTGCATTGCACACACACACACAATAGCATTTTCTTTTTTTTTAAACCACACGATTTCTTGTAATGTGCTTTTAATTAAGATATCCCACATTTACTATGTTAGTGTTTAAAAATATACTACTATAACATGTTGTACTTAATTAGTACATGTAAAAGTGCTCAATTTTCATCAGTTGATAAATGGATAATTTTCATCAGTTGATATAAGGTGTTTATATTTTGTGTATATCTTACTATTGACCTAACTTTACGATTTATTTTAAGTTAGCATGTTTTACTTTGTGTGCTACATTTATTAAAGTTATTTAAAATATTATAAATTATCTTGTTTAATTAACATACTACACAAAATGTTAGATAATTTATTAAACTACCTGATTATTTATTTCTATCTATATAATAATATTCAAGCATTTTTTTAAAAACTTTATTATTTAAGTTTTTCGTGTCTTCTAGATGTGCTAATTTGTTAATTTTATCATTTAAGATATAACTTTTCTTGTTTAGTTAGCATAACTTGCAAGAATATCTTTCTCAACATCCTTGCAACAATATTAGGCAAACTCCAAGAAGCTGGTTTTGTAAAAAATTTAACTGCTCTCAAAAACAGTTCAATAGGTCTTAACTTCTTTAGAAATTTGTATCCTATTGCACACACCAAGAGCCACATAATTTGGAAATTTAAGTCTCCTAACTTAAGATAATTTACATTTTTTTTTTTTTTTTTTTTTTTTTTTTTATTCATTGATAGTAGTAACGTAGGAACAACATTTGTGTTATAGCACTATTTTCTCACAGGTGGTATACAGGGTGATTCAAAATTAGAGGGACAAACATTTAGGAAGGGTAGAATGTACAAAGATAGCTCAGAATCACATAGCAATGCGGCATCAGAAATGTCTTCTTCATGTATCTGTTAATAATCACATTAGAAGAAGTGTTGAATTGTGGGGAATCTAATTTCTTAGCCAAGTTTCATAAAGAATTGGCTCTCCACTGACAATTTCATCAATGTAATAATTTAAAAAATCTGAGTTAAAAATTTTTATCAAGTGCAATTTGTGAAAGATGCAATAGTTTTTGAAAAAACCTGGCCGGAAATTTCACTGTTACTTCAACATATCTTCCAAAGGGATATTAATAGGTTCAAGAAGACTATGTTTCCGACCTCTCATCGCTGTGTGATTCTGGACCGTCTTGTTATAACCTACCTCGTCCCTCTAATTATGAATCGCCCTGTATACAAGAATGCTGAATAGTTCATTGAATTACATGTTTTAACATATATGTATTTATTACATGTAACACATGTATGTACAATCCCTGATTTTAAGAATTTACTGGATATGTTTTAACAATGGATCTCAAGATTTTATATTTTTTGTAAACACCTTCTATAATTTAAAAATATTGATAAGCACCTCTTATGTAGTCGACTAATAGTATAATATTTTGTTGAAACAGATTCCCAAGATTCTTCTTATGAACTCCTTTTCAGATTAAAAAAAATAAAATAAATCCCTAGTGTACTAGTGCATTTTTTTTTTTTTTTTTTGCGTGTGTATGTGTGTGAACTCTTTTTTTTCCACATCTCATGACTGGTTAGATACAAATATATTATAATATATAGTTTATCTATTTATTTGCTCCTCTTCATGTTGCTTTATCAAAAATAAATTTTTAAATACTTCGAATGAAAATAATTACTAAATTACAGGATTGAGTCTGTGCTTTTATGGATTTCAGCCGTATAGTTTTAAGAGTAATATGCTAACTGATTTTTTGGGAATGACAGAAATATTCATATCTCTGCCTTCTCAAATAAATCTGTTGGATACTCTAAAAACAAATCTCTAATTGCCAGTGAAGTGTGCTACCTCACTAAGTGGAGATAACTTGCCGAAGTGTACAATGTTCGAGGTAATCACAAAAGGTAAGCAATATCTTTTAGTTTTATGCAAGTTACTAGCCGCCTCCAGCAACCAGTTGGTTCGTCATCGTAATAAATCTTGTTCGAAGAGAACCAAGATTTATTAAGTAAGATGACGAATCAACGATTTCATGTTCCTCACCGTCTTCCTTGGCCCTGAAATCTCTGATTATGAATGGAATTTAAAATTAAGATGGTTACAAATAGGAGCAGCCCTATGGTAAGTGTCGACCCCTGCTAATATAAAAATGATGTCCCCCTTTTACGTTCTACTTAGTTTTTGAGTTCTAAATGACGCCCCTTCGAAGCCAGCGCCCAGATGCGATGCTTACTATGTTGGGCCGCCCCTGGTTACACAAATAAAATGGTTAAATGATAAAAACCTACAAACAGGAACAAATTATTTTCATCGTATACTAATTCTGAAGAGCTTCTGGATATATTGGCCTTTATCAAAAAACGGAAAGGGGAAAAAAAAAAAATCTGAAACACTTTCAGATTTTAAATACGCACTAAAGTGCTATATATTAAAAGCGTATTATAATCTGTGGGTCTTACCTATTTTGGTTTTTATTTCATTAAGTTGGAAAGTATGTCATTATTCATGAGGTGATAAAACAAAATTAAAATTGATATTTCTAACATTCTTTTTCTGGATGTATTACATTAAAAAAAATCTGATGTGTCCAACACATGACTTCCTTGCACGTCTATTAGAACAAAAATATTTTCGACGCACTTCCTCTAAACTTATTTGTTTGAAAGAGATAAAATATCAATAATAGTAAGATTTAGCGATTTCTAGCCAAATATTTCGATATCGCCAAGCTGAGTTCAATTTGAAAGATTTCCTTCTGACACTTTATTTTGCGATATTTCACCAAAAGCGACAAACTCGAGATAGTCTGCGAGATTTTGGGGATAGCCAAAGTAGTCATTGACCACAGGCTTTCAATGAATTGAATGCATTCATACACCTCAATGTATTTAAAGTCATTTGGCAAACCCTGTAAATAAATTCTCAGTTGATTGCTGTCAAAAAAGATATTGAAAACAGTTAGATATTACAATAGTTCTAAATACAAAAGTTCAAAATTCTACGGGTTAAAGTTTTACAGTTATACAAAATACGAAATAATTTTTGGCGCCTAATTTGGCGATATTTCGGCGAAACTCGTCAATTTCTACGACATTTGGCGAGATTTTAAGCATGAACCAAACAATGCCAGATTATCGCCAAATATGGCAATATTTCGCCAAAACTCGCCAAGAACGATAACAAATGGCGATACTTTGGGCATTAACCAAATAACTGAATATCGCCAAATTTGGCGATATTTTGCCAAAACTCGCCAAGGCCGAGGACAGACGGCGAGATTTTGGGCATGTACCAAACAATGACCGTCTACAGTTGTATTATATTGAAGATGTCCATAGACATTAAAGTACTGAAATTCTTTTCGGTGGTTCAGTAAATAAACTCTCCAGTAGATTGGAACCAAAAATCGAGATGCACAACTAGATGTTACAACAATCTTATATATGAAATTTCATAATATTTTTTGAGATTTGAGAGTTAAATATGCACACACGTACACCAAAAGTCGCCAAGCTTGGTGACTTTTGGATAGTTCTTGAGGGAGTCATGTGACCATGGTCGGACCATTACCTAACTTATGTGGTAGGACGGCATTGTGCTTGAAATGGATGAATGCCCCTAAAATTGCCATTGACCGTAATGTATTGGAAATCTTTTGAGTGTTCCTGTAGCTGAACTATAAATGATAAAGACACTTTTTCTAATGGAGAAATTCATTTTCTAACTCTTTACAGCATATATCACTTCTGTGTCGTTTGAAATAGCCCAATACCTCTAAAAAACGCTTTGATGAATTTCGGCCCATAGAGCGTAATGTATTTAGAATCTTTTGGGCGGTTCTGTAGATAAACTATCCAGTCGAATGGAACCGAAAGGGGAGGTGCACAACTAGATGTTACAATGTTCCTAAATATAAAGTTTCAACATTCTACGCCTAATAGTTTTTGAGATATGCGAGTTTAATGAATTTCGGCCCATTGAGCGTAATGTATTTCGAATGTTTTGGGCAGTCCTGTAGATAAACTATCCAGTCGAATGGAACCAAAAGGGGAGGTGCACAACTAGATGTTACAAATATCCAAAATATGAAGTTTCGACATTCTACGCTTAATAGCTTTTGAGTTAGGCGAGTTTAATGAATTTCGGCCCATAGAGCGTAATGTATTTCGAATATTTTGGGCGGTCCTGTACATAAACTATCCATTCGATTGTCACCAAAAGGGGAGGTGCACAACTAGATCATAGAACAATCCTAAATATCAAATCTCAACATTCTACGACCAATAGTTTTTGAGATATGCGAGTTACATACATACGTACGTACGTACAGACGGCATGGAAAAACTGGCCACAATAGACTCGCCGCTGGTCAAAATGAGTTGCAGACGCATTAATATGATCGTGCATGATAGCCTACGATGAGATGCATCGAAAAAAATTTTTTAATTCAATTTAGAGGTAGTCAAAATCGGTTTTTTTGTCGAAATTTGGCCCCCAAAATTTTTCGGGATCACATTACTTCCTTATACTACGTACAAGGAAGTAATAGATGGAGAAAAGCTGCGCAGAAAAATGCACAATTCCAACGGAATGAAAATTTCAAAAACTTATTCTGAGGTGTATTCATAATCCAAGGAGCAGACGATAAAATTACGATAAATTGCAGCAAGCGTTATAATCATCTCCCCCCAAAATTGCACATCAACCATTTTATTTTTTGCCAAATTAAAAAGTCGACTAAACTCAATTTCAAACTAATTTTATTTCACTATAAAGTAAAATTCGTTATAATGATTTCGCTATAAGGTTTTAAATCTCCTATATTTTAACATTAGACCAACTAAATAAGAAATCCTTCTTTGTTATATCGTGTTTCGTTATAAAGAGAGTTGACTGTATTTTGTTTGAAATGTACAGTATAAATTATATTTGTTTTTATACAACCATTTTAAATTTTAGACAAAAATTCATTTTAATACAACGGTCTTCAGTAAGTGAAATATTATCAAGAATATCAGATTTTGTAAAAGTGAGCATAAGTACAAATATATATATAGTATATCGAAATATTTTACTGTCGATAAGCAAGAGTGAATATTATCAGGACCCATTCTAAGCATTTTGCCATACTGGACAAAAATCTTAAATGCATTCTTTGCAAGTAATAATGAACAATATGTTTTTAATTCAATCAAAATTTATTTCTCCTGGATAATACAGACTGTAAATTTTTTGCCGAAAGTAAAAATCAACGTATTTAACACACCAATATTTTTCACACTCACAACCAAACTGTTGCCCCTGAATTATAGCATCTCAGAAAAATGTGTTAGTTTCAGCAATGCAGTCAGAATTTTTTTTCAGTGGGGTCCATTAGGATGTAGCCAGATGGGGGGATCAGATTTACTCCCTTCCAAGAACTGCTTTTCCATTAAACCCGGGCCTATGAGCAATGAGTTCAAACTCAGAGATTTTCATTTATTTTTCATCACTTCGGCAAGCCTTTAGTATCACCCACCCAAATTTCTCGCCAAAAGACATCGCCAAGCCTGGTGATAAATTGTCAAATGTAGCAACCCAAATTGTATTATGAGTTCACGTTTATGCTTCCAGGTCCAACTAAGAGAGTTATAATTGGCTAATGAGAGAGCGTTGATTACAGTGCTGTTTTTTCGGGAATTAAATCATTTATGTTTTCAAAATTGAAGGGAGTAGCATCTGAAGTGTGGATCAGCCATGTCAAACATGTGCTTTACTATGGTTTATTGAAAACGAGTTAGTGTTGTGAAGGTTAAAGTAAATGCATTTTAAAGGAACATAAAGAGTATAAGTGTTGATTTTTCAAATTAGTGAAAGAGCTTGGGAAAGCCAAGAGTTACAAATAGATATTTTATGTATGAGTTCATATGGAATTATGTTTAAATATGTTGTTATTTTAGAAAGTGATTCTATCAACCTTTCAAGTTATTAGGCAAGTTGGGGGGGGGCAGTGGTGTGCTGTACCACTGAGCTACTCTGGGACGATTTCCAGATGAAATTTCTCGCATTAGAATGGTTGGCATTTATCATCTTCAGCAAACCACAGATGGAATAGATGAAACAATTAATTCGCGACAACTCCATTATGCCGCGGAAATTACACATATTTTTAGAAAGTGATTCTATCAACCTTTCAAGTTATTAGACAAGTTAGAGTGTTTAGTCTAATTAATTTTTTATTTTTTACCAACTATGCAAAAAATTCCAGAGCTGGGAAACAAAAAATTAATCAGCCTAAACACTCCAACTTGCCTAGTAAATATGTTGTTATTGTCGACGGTGTTGCGCTTAGAAACAAGATGCCCACCATTTTGTAATTAGGACTTGCACCGAGAAGTTAAAAGGTAAGCTTTTATGATTTAGGCATTTTTAGTTTGAGTTTTCAAGTTTTGGGGAAAGTGCGGAGCGGAGTTGCAAATAGATATCTCATGTATGAGTATACGAGGAATTATGTTTAAATATGTTACTGTCAAAGATTTTCTGATTAGAAACAAGATGGCTGCCGTTTTCAAGCCCAGAGTTGCATTGAGAATTTAAGTTGTAAAGTTTTTTGAATACACCTTTTATGATGGGAAAATTTATTTGTGCAATGACTTTTTGGAGGTAATAAGGGATATCAATTGGGAGAATTTTAATTATAAGGTTTAGGGAGTTTTATACTGACTTTTCTGAAGTTTTCTGTTCTGCTGATATTTTTTGTTTGTATTTTTATAAAAAGGTTCCTGTAGGGGGAAAAAAAGTGATAATTTAAAATTGGCAAAATGTAAAAAAAAAAAAAAAAGGGAATCTATGATAAATGACATCCATATACTTTTACATGCTCTTGGATAATAATATCATAGTAACTGTGGATAAAAGTGCGATATGTTTTTGTGTCTAGAAAAAAGATAGCCCCTATTCTGGAACTCAAGAGTTTCGTCAAGAGTTTGAAAGGTAAACCTTTAACAAAACACGGTACTTGGCACTGGCACCAGTTTGGCGAAAAACAAATGGCACCAAAAATGGCAGGTGGGCAATATTAAGCTGTTCCATTATTTCAACAAAAATACAAGTGTGTTTCAATCTGGCTATGAACAGAATTGTATATCTGTTTTAATGAATAGTAGGTTGGTTCTATAGAGAGGAGGGATGAGGTAGTTTGCTCCACAGACCTTACATCAGTGGTTTGCTCTGTTTGACAAAATGAATAGGCCTTCATGACAGGTTTACATTTTATTGTCGCAGAGATCATCCTAGGATGAAAAAGGGACAGGATGATAGTCCTTAAAAAAGGGCAATTTAAGCTTTCAAGGGCATGTCAGAATATAAAGAGGCACTATACGAATATAAGAATCTGTAAGGTGCTGACTATCAGCAAAAAGGAAAGGGATGCCGCAATGCAATAAATATAAACAGAGAGGAGAGGATGGCACTATGAATGAAATTGGGGCAAGAAGAGCTGCAGGCAGCGCACTGTTTTTGAGTGGCTAAATGGCACCAATTTTTTTTTCAAAGTGCAAGTAGGGCGGGGAGGGCACAGCGCCCTTCGAGAAACACCTAGGATGAACAGAACCTGATTACCGAATAGGCCCATAAGGCCCGTGCCTCAAAACTACAATATTTATTATTTATACTTGTGGAATGTGATAGGAATAGGTGTGTGTGTGGGGGGGGGGGCAAAATAACAGCAGGCCTATAGTATCAGAAAGTGTTAATCAGGCCCTGAGGATGAACACTGGTTGTTGACTATACTTGTGTGTCATTGCAATTGGACAATAGTGATCATTGTTTTTAGCATTTCTCTAAGAGACATTTAAGAAATTAAAACTTGTTGGAATGTTTTCATTTTTTAATTACAAATACATAAAATACATTAATAAATTTGTTTTAATTAATCATGATACTCACACAAAGGGTTCACATTGCCGCCTATCTTCAGCACTTACCTGCAGAGATTTCTGTTACTCTTGCAGCTTATAAAACTGGGCAGATAACTTCATCCTATTTTACAAGCCGAAAAAGTACAAGTACAATGCTGCTGCTTCAAATGTACAGCAAAATTGTACGAGCACTCATTAGGCATAAAAATATATGAACTGTATCGATCATATTCCTAAAAAGAAAAACAGACTACAATATTAAAGGAAACTAAAAATGTAAACAAATTGTCACTTCAAGAGGGCAACCAGGAAAAATTTTCGGAGGGCAGGGGGGATATGAAATAAACGGTGAATAAATAAACCTTGTATCTGCATGACATACAGCTTGTGCTAACTAATCTGATAATTTCAGACAGAGAAGGGGATACAATTTATAAATTCACAGTGCAAAATAGTAGCAACACACTGGATGCAGAATTCAAAAGAAGCCACACATTTAATACTATGCCACACGACATGTCACCCAAGCAGTGGCGTAACTAAGTTGGGGGGGGGGGGGGGGTTAGGGACCCTGGGACCCAAATCACTATTGTCTATGGTAAAAATGAATACGCAGGATACATATGCGGACATATATGATAAAGTCAAAGTCAAACATTGGCACAACAGCCCCTCTGCAGGGACAAGACCTGCACTGCTCAACGGCGCCTTCGTGACCATGGACTCTGTGATGCGGATGCCATATACCTAGGCCCGGTGGTCAGCCTGACACGAAGCCCACAGTGTTTGACCCCAAGCAAGCCTAAGTCCTTATTTTATTGACCCACTCAATGGATGAAAGGCTGAGTTGACCTTGCCCAGCCTGGGATTACACATATGATCAGTATGCACAAAAACTATATACATGTTAATACATATGCTTGTATCAATATGAAAGTGACCTTCATTAGCAATGTCTACCCCAGTGCCCATACTTAGTCGGGTAATGCATGGAATTTTAAATTGCTGTCCATTAAGAAAATAAAATCTGATTTTATAAACTGATAATTGAGCATGTAAACAAAACAATTCAAACTTTTTTTAGAAAAAAGCAGTATGTAGATAAATCTAACTAAATTAGAGATGGATTGCATTGGCTTTACTGATTAATAATGTCAAAGATGCTTAATTCAAAAATTTATGGTTTTATTAATCAGTAAATAGTACTACTAATTAGTAAAATTGTATTAATTTTCTTTAAATGTGGGAGAAAATTTCTAGCAATGTTGGACTGTTTACAATTTTATTTATGAGGTAGGATGACAGAAAATCACCTTATGATTGAAGAAATCATAAGGTGAAAAAACAATACAAGTTTTTCTAAATAAGCAAAAAATAAACACATAATAGGAAAAGTTGCAGTTATAATAAGCAATGTATAGTCATATTCAATACAAATTAAATATTTGGAACTCTCAAATGCATACATCATGGCACAGAATTTACATTAATTATACATTTAAATAATCTAGCATCGATCAATGGAGGTCGAAGTGAAGAAGTTCGGCCCTTAAAGTAGATATATCATTTTTTTTTTTTAATGTAGTGTGTACCATAATAGTCTAACCAACACAAATTTGGTAAAATTAGTGGCTGGAATAGGTAAATAAAACACTTTAAAAGATAGAACGTATTAAATTTAATTTTATTACAATACTATCACTTTCACAAATATCTTAACATTCATTCAAATTTTGTTCACGTGTATTTAAAAAAAAAAAAAAAAAAAAAAAAAAAAAACGCATACAATTAGCCAAGTGCTAAAAAAACACCATCATTTACAATATTTTATGAGCTAATAATGCAACACATAAAATAAAAAGCTAAAACAAATTGTAAAGATGCATGAATAAATAAAACGACGTAATACTTTACCTTACAAATGTAAATATGTCTGCAAATATCCACGATCTCCAAAGTACAAAGCCTCTTCTTCACTGTAAACAATCAAATATTGACGATCACTTCGGATAATGAGTGGTCTGAACCAGTCATTATAAATTCAGCAGTTTTTCCGGGTACGTTAAAGAAAATGATTGCCGTTCTGTGAGCTTGCATACCGTTTAATGATCATGATGGAATATAATGATAATCACTAGGAATAATGATCATTATAAAGAGCTTGCATATGGGGGTAAATATATATATATATATATATATATATATATATATATATATATATTTCCACCTGTCATAAATGAAGGAATCTGAATTCGCTGTCTCATATAATTATTTCTTTAATGGCGTATGTTCACTAGCAGAACACGGGAACCTCGCGATGTATGACGTAATGGAAGCAATCGCGAAATAGCCAATAGGAAGGCTCTTTTTCTTCCCATCTTTATATAGCGGTGCACTTGTGAAATACGCGGCCCGGCGCAGATTTCCGTATTTGGTGCGTTTAATGCTGAATTCTTCACATCCATTTCATCCAGTTTCTCTGGGAAGCGTACAAACTTGTGCGCATGCGCGATCACGGACTATTGACAGGAAGGTTTGCCAAAACGCGGCGACTTTTTTCGTTGGCGAGAGTGGGGGTCCTAAAGTAGGAATCAACCCGTTATGTAAGAAAACGTGTCCATACTCCATTCCAATTTCAAATTCTGCTTTTAACAGTCTAATTAAAAATCCAAAAGATGGCACTGCAATCGCCAGTTTGGCTAATTTTCAGGAGCCATTTGGCTATTTCCATAAATTATTTAAAAATAAAAGTGAGAAAATTTAACGGTAAGATTACACTCAGAACAGATTAAATATATTTATTAAAACTTAAAGGCTATTTATTTTTTTATTAAAAATATTTTAATTATTTGAAAAACCAAAAAAATAAATGAAATCGGAACAAATACCTTATTTAAAAAAAATCGAATTAATTAAAATTTCTACACAAATAATCAATGTAACAATATCTCTCAAGGTAATTAATGGTTTAGAAAATGATTAAAATGTGTATGCATTGTCACACCTTGCTATTTAAACACTATAAAAAATTGTTTTCAAAACGAAAAGCAAAACATATATATCACTGCAATAGCTATTTTTCAGTAGAAAAAATGTTTAAAAACTCAGGCGACGATTAGAAAAAGAACTGGATGCCAAGTGTAAAGCATCGAGAACTGTATTTGTTTCCCGCGGTAATCGTTACGATAGGGTACGGCAAGGAATGCTGCGGACACTCGCCGTCACATACGATAAAGCTTCGGTAGCTACTTTTCGACATCTCCGAAGCTCGCTCAAAGATTGTAGTACTCAGAGTACTTTTATTATCTAAAAATAACAGACAGTAAGTTGATTATATTTTCCTTTATTTTTGTTACGATTAAAATAAAGCGATAATAATATATTTTGTGCTTATTTCAAAGTACCAATTAGCTTATAGCAGACGCTAAAAAAATACTCAATTCTTCGGAACATAAACATAAATTACGTAAAAACACATGTGCTGTATAAAGTTAAGCATTCAAAAAATGTTTAGAAAACATTTTATGAAACAAAACGATTCTAATTCTTGTAAAAGTTGTTTTTATATCACAAACGCATATGCACCATATGATAAACATGGGAGTCGGTCGGTAGTGGCGCCATCGTGTGGTTATCTTTTTCCGAACTTAAAAAGTGCCATTTCGTTATACGGACGTTTCTCTCCAGATCTCTACCTCCCTGGATCTGGGTATCCTGGAGTGAACATCGCAGGGTTCATGACAACCATAATTGTTTGTAAACAAAGTATTTCACATTTTCAATCGGTTCCACGTGTGGACATTCGGCCTTGAGAAACTATATCAACACCAGTTAATGGTTTTTCAGCTAATTAAGTTGAAGCTGCGGTCTAATCCCTAAAGAGAATTCTTTCTTTTAAACAGCTTTATTGTTAAACATTTTTTGAGAATTTTAAGGTGTATCGTTATTAGAAGTTATTGGTTGGTATTTTTAGTTATACGAACAAACATGTTTTACCGCCGAATTAATTATTTTAATTTGTTCATTGTTACAGTTTTAGGTGTAAGCTCTTCTACTTACATACTATATCCCACTATATCAGAAAACATAAAAAGGAAGAGAGCTGAAACTCTTAAACCGGTTGAAGACGATAACTAGCGTATAGAAAAGAAAATGTGTGAAATGAATGTTTGTCACTACAGGTTTGATATTAAAATATCGTTATTTGGAAGCATAATTACTTCTAGAATGTTCTAGCTAAATCTCATGACCACAATGTGGGATTGTGTATTACCAATTATTGCATCACCTATTAGAGTATAATTTTGTCACATTAAAACTCATCATGCATTTGTAGTGCTTATCATGTGGCCATAACACTTTTACTACTAATAAAGATTGTTGTTAATAAAATTATGTAAATAAACTTAGGCATTTATTATAATGTGATTTTTCTTTTATTTGTACTTAATTTTATTCGTAAAAAATGAATCATGAGAGTTCTTAGTGTAAGAAATACAGTAAAACTTGTATAAGTTCTTGCTTAAAGAGTTTTGTTCATACGATTCCCTCTTAAAAAGTTTTGTTTCACTTCCAAGTTTACTTTCTGAGCGTGTTTACATCTTTACATGTTACCTTTTTTTTTTTTTTCCCAATTTTTTATTACTGTTTGTAAAACTCAATGTTTAGGACTGAAAATGATTGTATTGGCAAGTGAAATGCTAGCAGTGGATGAGATTCGTGAGGTTATTGAAAGTTAAGAAATGAAGAAGAGGTTGCGGAAATTTTTAGTTTTCCAGATGCTGCAGTAGGACTAGAAACTTTTTGTCGTTCTATTTAGAGCAGGAAATTTTTTTTTTTTTTTTGAAATGCCAGCTAAAGATTGCCAATAAAAAACAAAAAACTAAACAGATTTTTTTTTTTCTGTAAAATTGATACTAATAATGCTTAAAGCAAATATTTTTTAAAGATTTAACATAGTATAGTTAATTATATTGTTTTAATTTATGAACTAATTTTTTAAGTGTGCAAAACAGTTTATATGAGTAATTATAAACTTTATATTATGTACATAATATTTTAATAATGTCAAAGGATATTTCTTCATTATAGTGAAATCATTTTATTTTATTTTCAAAAAATTAAGTCTCCCATTAAGAAGTTTTTGGTCCTTCATCCCCTTGGGAAACTTCTCAAATGAAATAAACTTCTTCAATCCTCTTCTTGAATAAAAACTTCAATTCCCCCTTGGCCAGTCTGGTTTTACTGTATTATTTATTTTAAATTCGGTACTTACATTTTATCCCAGTCAGTGGTCACTTCTGCCAAACTACTTTTTCGTCAAATTTGTAAAGAAATTTCATACATTCGAAACCAATGTCAAGAAGCAAACTACCCACGGGAAATCTTTGAAAGAATTTTAAAAGCACATAAATGCCTTTTTAAATATCATTAACGTTCAACAAAAAGAAGACTTGAATACACTACTGCTATTCCCTTCAGCCGAGGGATAGCAAATAAAATCTCTAATGGAAGCTTAAAAAAGAAAATCAGAATACCAATTAAACCTAATAAAAATATTATAAGATAAAAATATTATAAGGTGTTCGGTCTGAAAAAGATAAAATTAATCCACTAGATACAAAATAATACTAATATACAAAATTAATCTATCCATTAATGAACCCAATCATAAAGGCTGCTATATAGGTGTAACAAAAAGAAAAATAAGCGAAAGAAAAACTGAACATATTAATGATATTAAATACAATAAACTAAACACTGCCCTAGCTCACTTGGCAGCTAATGAAAATTTAACAATAGACTTTGAAAATATTAAGAAAATAGCTAATTACAACAATAAAATATATGCCTATATCCGTGAAAGCTTAGAAATTTCCACGACAGAGAAAAGCATCAACGATACGGCGCATGCCAACATCGAGGCGAAAGTTCGAGGGAGAGGAGGAAGAGAGATGCGGCGAGACTGCCATTGAGGCGAAAGTTCGGGAGAGAGGAGGAAGAGAGATGCGGTGAGACTGCCATTGACGGTGAAGTGTGCGATGACTGATGATGGCTGTGCAAAGCAGCCGAAATATATCATCATACGGCGGTAATAAGTATTTTATCATGCCAACTATATTGTAAACCGACGTAATTCACCTTTTAAAGTTTTTAGTAAAGAAAAAATTTTATTCCTTTTATGTTAAAATAATTCTATTTCTGAGCTCTTTTACAAATTCTATTTTTAATATCACGACCTTATGTGTGACTGAAATTTCAAACATAAATTGTTATAAAAAGCAAACTTATCATTTTAAAAACCATAACTATGTCATATCACATCAAATTATATTTTTAAAAAATCTGATGTGTCCAACACATGACTTCCTTGCACGTCCATTAGATCAAAAATATTTTCGACGCACTTCCTCTAAATTTATTTGTTTGAAAGAGATAAAATATCAATAATAGTAAGGTTTAGCGATTTCTAGCCAAATATTTCGATATCGCCAAGCTGAGTTCAATTTGAAAGATTTCCTTCTGACACTTTATTGGCGATATTTCACCAAAAGCCGACAAACTTGAGATAGTCAGCGAGATTTTGGGGATAGCCAAAGTAGTCATTGACCACAGACTTTTAATGAATTGAATGCATCTATACACCTCAATGTATTCAAAGTCATTTGGCTCACCATGTAAATAAATTCTCAGTCGATTGCTGTCAAAAAAGATATTGAAAACAGTTAGATATTACAATAGTTCTAAATACAAAGTTAAAAAATCTACGGGTTAAAGTTTTAGAGTTATACAAAATAGGAAATAATTTTTGGCGCCAAATTTGGCGATATTTCTGCGAAACTCGTCAATGTCGACGACATTTGGCGAGATTTTAAGCATAAACCGAACAATGAGAGATTATCGCCAAATTTGGCGATATTTCGCCAAAACTCGCCAAGAACGATGACAAATGGCGATACTTTGGGCATCGACCAAATGACTGACTATCGCCAAATTTGGCGATATTTCGCCAAAACTCGCCAAGGTCGAGGACAGACGGCGAGATTTTGGGCATGTACCAAACAATGACTGTCTACAGTTGTATTATAATGAAGATGTCCATAGACATTAAGGTACTGAAATTCTTTTCGGTGGTCCTGTAAATAAACTCTCCAGTAGATTGGAACCAAAAATCGAGATGCACAACTAGATGTTACAGCATTCTTATATATGAAATTTCATAATAGTTTTTGAGATTTGAGAGTTAAATATGCACACACGTACACCAAAAGTCGCCAAGCTTGGCGACTTTTGGCATAGTTCTTGAGGGAGGCACGTGACCGTGGTCGGACCATTACCTAACTTATGTGGTAGGACGGTATTGTGCTTGAAATGGATGAATGCCCCTAAAATTGCTATTGACCGTAATGTATTGGAAATCTTTTGAGTGTTCCTGTAGCAGAACTATAAATGATAAAGACACTTTTTTTAATGGAGAAATTCATTTTCTAACTCTTTACAGCATATATCACTTCTGAGTCGTTTGAAATAGCCCAATACCTCTAAAAACGCTTGATGAATTTCGGCCCATAGAGCGTAATGTATTTCGAATCTTTTGGGCGGTCCTGTAGATAAACTATTCAGTTGAATGGAACCGAAAGGGGAGGTGCACAACTAGATGTTACAACAATCCTAAATATAAAGTTTCAACATTCAACGCCTAACAGTTTTTGAGATATGCGAGTTTAATGAATTTCGGCCCATTGAGTGTAATGTATTTCGAATGTTTTGGGCAGTCCTGTAGATAAACTATCCAGTCGAATGGAACCAAAAGGGGAGGTGCACAACTAGATGTTACAACTATCCAAAATATGAAGTTTCGACATTCTACGCCTAATAGCTTTTGAGTTAGGCGAGTTTAATGAATTTCGGCCCATAGAGCGTAATGTATTTCGAATCTTTTGGGTGGTCCTGTACATAAACTATCCATTCGATTGCTACCAAAAGGGGAGGTGCACAACTAGATCATAGAACAATCCTAAATATCAAATCTCAACATTCTACGACCAATAGTTTTTGAGATATGCGAGTTACATACATACGTACGTACGTACGTACGTACAGACGGCATGGAAAAACTGGCCACAGTAGACTCGCCACTGGTCAAAATGAGTTTCAGACGCGTTAATATGATCGTGCATGCTAGCCTATGATGAGATGCATCGAAAAAAATTTTTAAATTAAATTTAGAGGTAGTCAAAATCGGTTTTTATGTCGAAATTTGGCCCCCAAAATTTTTCGGGATCACATTACTTCCTTATACTACGTACAAGGAAGTAAAAATGATACATGGAATACATGGTGAAGAAAAAATTTCGAAGAATGTTTTGTGACTTAGATAAGTAATTGTGACTTTGAATTAGATCCCACATAAATCTACTGGATTTTCTTTACTAGATGTTGGCAGGTATGTAGAGGCCATAAGACAGAATAATCGGAGTTTTTTGTTAATTATTGAATTTCCGGAGCAAATTAAAAATATCGCAGAAATTCCATGGGGAGAATATAAAATTACATTGTTTGTGGGCAGTGGCGCACACAAAGGAGGGTCCAAGGGGGTCTGGACCCCACCCAAAAGCGTTATCAACTTTGCTATGTGAAATCATTATGCAGTTTTGACATTTTAACATCTTATAAGACTTTATAATAT
This sequence comes from Cheiracanthium punctorium, assembly GCA_038373885.1. NCBI lineage: Eukaryota > Metazoa > Arthropoda > Arachnida > Araneae > Cheiracanthiidae > Cheiracanthium > Cheiracanthium punctorium. The sequence continues at coordinate 24,338 of JAWZYV010017447.1, read as the reverse complement.
TCTGATTTTTAGCAGTTAATACAGGTATATAAAAACATTATTCAGAAACATGCTAGTACATTGAAATGCAGAGAGTTAATAAAAGGTGCTCAGAAGAAGAAAAAAAAAACTTCTGCTCTTTTTTTAGGTGGTTGGTGTCACAGCTGTATGAGCTGACCCCTCCCCAAGAGAAAATCCTGAATGCTCCACTGCTTGTGTGATTATCATGAGAGAAATTGAATGAATGCACTTATTTCAAATGATCCTACACAGTGCTTATAATTGAACTTCCCCTATAAACAGCAGTCTACAGCTGAAAAGGATAAGATTGCCTCCAAATCTGCACATGGACACTACATAAGATGCAGGGCTGGATTTCCCATAAGGCCAACCTAGGGCGCAGCGGTCTAAAGGATGCAGAACAAAGAACTCCACTGTAGAACAATCACGGATGAGGAAAAGGACTGGAAAGGTGAAACGAAAAAAATATAAGTGATTAATGCCCAAGAAAAACACGTTTATGGAATCCGAAAAATTCCTTTTTTTCCCTAGTACAATTTCTGAACTGGAGAAAACCCATGTGTGGAGATGCATTACCCCCCCCCCCCCCACAGACACACAACTGCTCGCAGAGCACCCCAGCACGGACCATGTCCAAGTCAATGACATGTGTCGCAGAACTAAGAGATCCGCTGCAGAACAATCACATTGAGGAAAGGAGGGATACCAGAGAGAACAATTATTCAAAGTAAGTTATCATTGGTCCTGCGGTGGTCTGGGCGCTAAACTCTGTTCCTATAAGAACACGGCAAGTGAAGCAGCATCCCGCTTGGCCAGTGCTTGGGAGGATCATCTCCCTCTCGGCTTGATTGCTGTGGAACCGTGTATGCTAATGGGAGCGGGTGCACGTAAAATCCGTCGTGGCTTCAATGTCCTCCAAGTTGTTAAATGATACCTCTGGGGGTGCCAATTTCAGGTGGTGGTTGGTCCCTCATCTGGAATCGGTTCAAAATTAGGGACCAACAAGTAGAAGTCCAACGCCCTCGGGAGCAATGGCATCCCTCTTTCCATGGATAATGTCGTCTATCCATGGCCACGACAACAACAACAAGTTATCATCGAAAAGGCATCTGACCATCTATGCTCTTCTGATATCCCAACGTTCCCGAAAAAGAACCACACTACACACACGCACAGAACGGTAAATATGTCTGCTCTAGAAAAAGTTTGTTGCTTAGTGTAATGCGTCTATAATTTTTTAAAAAATTGAAAACGCATTATCAACGCTTTCATCCAAAATAAATTTGTGAAACATTGCGCAATTAACCCATTCGTGCCCAGTTATTTTTGCGACTTTCTTCGATTTTTGCCAATATCAGCAATAATAGCTAAATTTCTGATGTCAACTTCTTGGACAAGGGATGATTTTTTTTTAAATCATGCTGTATAAAAATTGAAATGTCAACATCCTACTGGGTCATGTTATAATATTTTGTGGAGTTGAGGTTCAATACTCGTGAATAAAGGCTAGGAAAAATAAATAACGTTTTCGACTGATCGATGCGCAAAAAGGGACGCTAGGCATAAATGGATTAATGAAACGAGCATTTCTGGTGTCTTATTCCATCTAAAAGATCTACAGAAAAAGTGCATTCTGATTCTGATATGTTATCCATAAAAATGTTGAGAACCGAAACTGATACCTAAGTTTTGCAGGAAGTTAAACAAGATTTGACAAAGTCAAAAGAATCTTTACCGAATGTGGAAGCTGCTAATGAAGGTGAGCGGGAAAAAATGCACTTTTAATAGTTTTATGATGTAACATAGTCGTTATATGCTAGTCGATGAGGCAAGTTACGTAGCCAGAAATTTTTTTTCGGGGGAGTTGTATGAGATATAATTTTGTATTGATAAACTTAATTTCTTATTGACGGCAAAAATCTGAAAGCTTCGCAAGGGGATATATCCCGATATCCCACTCCCTGGTTAGGCTTCTGCAGTGACGTTAGAAATAAGAATGGAAGTATTTATTATTGTGTGTATTATTTCTATGGTAGGAAAGGAGGGGGCTTTGGGGCTCGAGCCCCCCTACTTTTAGAGGATGATAGAAAATAACCATATATCGGTGTCTTTTTCAGTGTCCAGAATCCATGAAAACATACTGAGCCCCTTCACCCCCAAACCTACTGAATTGCTATGCTACTGCACCCCTATTGGATTGAGGGGAGAACTAGTGTTGAGCTATGGCTTATTACTGGTTTTCTTTTTATGAGTGCAAGAGTTTATTCTGATTCATGGTAATTTATCTTGTTAGCATTTTGTTTTTAAATAATGAACTTTAGAATAAGTAAGATTTATAAGTATATATATTTATATATAAATATTTTTATTTTTGAAAATATTCAATTTAAATATTGGTACTCTTATTTCAAAGATGGCTTTTTAAAAATTAAATTTTGATATTAATAATTCGAATACAATTTAAAAAAAATCTTCTTTAAATTAAATGTTAGTGTAATTGTAATATTTTTAAACAAATTTTTAAATGCTGAAAAAAAAACAGCAACACTTTTTAAAGGAAACTGGTTTAAAATGATTTTTAAAACTCATTTCTTAAAATGTAAAATATTGGCTATATATATAACTGCGATTAAAATTAATAGTTAATTAATTTTGTTAGAATGGTTTTAGTAATTGTGTTTACTATTTTTGATATTGAAAAGCTTATTGCCCCTCACAGACTTTGATTAAACATCTGTAGTCTTCTTATGAGAAAGCTTAAACTTTCTACATCACCTCATTAATGCAAGGGAGTATATTTTACTTATTGGGAATTTCTGTAAGAGGGTTGTATAAAAAGTAAAAGTTTGTATTTATTTACATTTAATATCCTGAAAATTTTATTCAACACCATAAAGTAACTTTGTAATTAATTATATATCTCTAAGATCAATATTTAAAGAAGAAAATGCAAGAAACACCATAAAGTAACTTTGTAATTAATTATATATCTCTAAGATCAATATTTAAAGAAGAAAATGCAAGAAAATAAGTGCTATTACAGTATTCACTTTATCTGCAAACAATCATCTGATCACTGACATTAACGATAACTCTTTGTGATTTAAGCAAAGTGATTTTTTGGTTTTATCTGATCCAGTCTTCGAATTTCTGTACCAACTTCAAATGTTGTGGTAGGAATACTGACGGACGCCTGATGTGTCCAAAAATCACACGAAGTTTACAATGCAATTCTCTGTTGTGGGATGACTTTTCATAAGTTTCTCAAAACTGAACTGTTTTGTGGCTTTAAATGGTAAAATTCAGGGTTTTCCTATCGAAATGATAACAGATAATGTAAATTATCTGGCAATCTTAAAAAAAAAACCTGTACTTTATAAAACACTTTTTTACGTGACATATAGTGCTGATGACAAAAAATGAATTATTAGGCATATTAAATTGGATTTCCATTTTTCGAGGGGGTGGGGGGGGAAAGGAGGCGCAATTATGGCCTTAGGGCTAGGGTGCAAAAATGTGTAAATCCGGCCCTGATAAGATGTGTTCTTTTTTTTCCCCAGAAAATGTCCGTGCTTTGCAGCAGGAAATCAGCTCTAAATATGAGCCGAACTAGTTATAAATGTGCTGAAAAACTACTGAACAAATGTTGAAATTGTGTGTTTATTTTGAATGATCCATTTCCAGTGTTAAATTTGCTGTTTTTTCATGCTTACTAGCAACTTGAACATTTTTAACTCGAGCTTTTTAATCAAAATTCACTAAGCACTTCTCATGTATAATCTATAAAATGAATTTAGTTACTATCTGTTCACCTGTTTTAGTGATAGAATCCTGTTTATAGGGAAGTTTAATTATATCAAATATAATTTTCCATCCTGTCCCATGCATATTATAGATAGGACTTTAGTAGTATATAGCTGGATATCCAGCAGAGAAGTCAGATATCCGGTAGTTATGATTCGGTTATTGACGGTACTTTGGATATTGAAAAATCAGCTCGATTCTAAACACTTGCTGGATATCTGTTACATCTCTAATTGTTATGCATAATCCTTGGCAGATTCGCATAGTTAGCAACTGCAAAATATTTCATCTTGCCATTGTGGCAAATATCCAAGCTGTACAATCAGTCTTTAACTAAGCACATACTTTATTCAGATATATCATTTAATAATTAGAACAGTAAGTGTAGATTAGGGATGCATCGAACACCATATTTTGCTAAATACCAGATATTCAGTAAAAGTCTATTAAACCATTATTAAACTTTAGTTACAATGATTAATTTAATTACTTTGTTTTTAAACAATATTTCATATGGTGTTAAACTTCAGAAATTAAAGTACTGCAAAATTTAATATCCAAGTCTTTCCGTTTTAGATAACTAGCTGCTACCCGCGACTTCACGTTGGCTTTAGAATTAGGTCCAGACCAAAATGAAGCATGTGTGAATAACAAAAAAGAGTGACTATATTTAAATAGTATTTATTTTTTACTTATTTTAAATGAAGTGTAATGCATGATATATGTAGAGTTACTAAATTTGGATTTTTTTCACGCATTTAGCGAATGAAAACAGTTACAATAATAGTTGCAAATTGTTTTGAGTGTTCTTGCAAAAGAAAATATTTATGCTATATACATGAATTTCAGCTTATGTTATTCATGAATACTGCAGCTTTATACTAGTGAAAGTTTTAGAGTTGGTTCTGTTGTTACAGAGATACCCATAGAGCTTAATGTATTAGAATTATTTTGAGTGTTCCTGTAAAAGAACTATTTGTGATATATGCATGATTTTTAGCCTATAATACTCAGAAATAGTGTAGCTTTTTATCAGTGAAAAAAGATTTGGAATCGATTCAGTTGTGTTGGCCGGTCGTGAAGTCATTTAAGTTTCTTAAAAGAAAAATACTTGCTTTACCTAAACCTTCACAACGCTCGTGTTTTCCAACTCTTGAAACGTGTGTTCAAAAGTAAACAAGCACGAGCGAGTCCTTTGGATAAAGGTGATGCGATCACTGTGATCGCTTTAGCAGTTTTCGCCGGTAAGAGTGACTATTTTTTCTCCCGGTTTGTGCATCAAAATGACGTGTTGGTTCTGAGCCAATCCGGTATTTTTGTTTCAATCCAAGTTTGTATTTGGCAGCGTAGTTATGCAAATTTACTGCACTAGGAAATCGAATATAAGTACGGCGGGAAATGAACATCGCTCATGCTTGATTGTTCTGTTTAGATTGTCGTTTGACAATATCGTCGGTATACCGGCAAGGTTGGGTGAAGGGCTGACGGGCGAGGTAATGTGTTATTTTGTAGTCCGTCAGTCTGGTAATTTAGTACTTCAAATTTTTCTGCTTAATGTTTCATGAATATTTATAAAGTATGCTGCCTGTATATGATGTTGAAGAGCGAACTGAAATTTTTTGTGTTACTGCAGAATGTATAAAATCTTCTAAGTGTGCTGTGTATGTGGAGCATTAAATCATCTTTAATCAAATATTTGCTCTAGAAATCTTGTCATTATTTTTAAGTCTTCCACTGCGCCAGTCAGAACTCTGCGTTGGTTTTCTAACAAGTTGTTACAGAGATACACATAGAGCATAATGTAATTCTTATGAGTATACCTGTAAAAGAACTGTTTGTGATATATGCATGAAAGGTAACCTATAATACTCAAGAATAGTGTAGCTTTCAATCAGTGAAAAAAGTTTTAAAATTGGTTCAGTAGTTACAAAATGCCCATAGAGCGCAACATATGAGAATAATTTCGAGTGTCTTTGAAAAGGAATTATTTATGCTATATGTATGAAAGGCTGCCAGTATGTTAATCCAGGGTATAAGCTATCTTCATTCCAAATTATATCGAAATCCGTTCAACCATTTTCACATGATTGAGTCACAAACATCCAAATACACAAATGTACACATTTATAATATTAGTAGGATTTGAAAATTTATGAAGAAGCTCATTTGGACTTAATTCCTTCTTATGCTTTTTAATTTGGCATAAAATGTGATTCTGCAAATAGCACTTCTGCTTTATTTCAGAAGCATAAATCATTTTATGTGGGGAAACCCACCAAGCATGACAATATATGGTTTTTAATTAATAATTAAAAATGTAATTAAAATTTCAAAATTATGAGCTTCTCTCTCAGGTGCACATTACTGAAGTCATTTTGCTTATATGTGTGCTGTAGATTGCCCACATACAGATTTACAGGCATCTTTTTTATTATTATAGATTTATCACATTTTTAAATGATGATAGTTGTTTTAAGTTAGTAGACTAAAGTATCAATATTTTTATAAAGCATTACCAATGAGTTCAGGTAAAATTGTACATGCTAATTTCACACGTTTGAATGTGTTTAAATTGACATTTTTCAACAAATGGATCATTTAACTTTAACCAACTCATAGAGGGTCTCCCAAGGTAAATATTTTTTTGCCTGAAAATGGATGCTCACACAGCAGGCAAAGTGGTGCAAGGTGTCAATTTTAACATTAACTATCTCACTGACTGTTTCACTTAGAGACATGAGATTTTTTGAATTAGTTTTCTTAGGCATAAGGAAACATTGTTCGAAATATAAGTGAGGAAAGGAGGGACCATATAAAAATTAAATTTTATATTTAAATATGTACACAGCCCATATTGAAAAATTGCCCTATTTGAAAGCAACTCTTTAATTGATGAACTTTTTTAATTGAAAGTATTTTTCAATCATTTATGCTTTAGAAGATAATAGCTTTTAACATCTATTTTGAATCATCCAATATATGGTATAGTAACGCTAAAGAACGAGGGGAAGGGCACAAAACTTTAAAAGATGGTCAAACCAGGGCTTAGAGAACATGATCAGGCTGAATGTTGGAAATGATCTCTCATTCATCTTCTTGTCAAGTTTTCTCATAGGCATCAGACTCTGTACAGATAAATAGGGCTTCAAACCTACCTTACCTCAAACAATACAAATGAAGAGCCCAAGATAGCATTTGGTACCTCTCTTGGTGTTATCCTGAATAAACTTTATTAATATGTTTTATATTTTTGTTTAAAAAAAAGTGCCTGCATTTTTACCATTTATTTGCATGGAATAATCTTTCTAATGACAGGCAGTGCATAATTTTGGAATTTGTTGCTGACCATTCCGTCTGTAAAGGCTTGTTTTGTACAGTGACTTTTGTCACTGTGCTTCCGCCATGGGGCTCCTCATCATTTCTGTGGCCTTTTTAAGAGGTAAAGGGAAGGAGGTAAGGGAAGAGAATTGCCAGCTGCAGAGAATTGTAAAGCTGGCGCATTTCGCAGTTGTCAATGAATAAAGCATGTTTTGGAGCAAGAGAAAACAATATAGTATATGTTTTGGCACAAATGGGGAGCAAGTACAAGACAATGGAGCAAAGTTTGGAGCACTGTCTATTGATTCACAAAGCCAGCTATACTGCTTCACACCAGTTGTATTCTATTAAAATTTTCATGTACAACACTGTGACTTTCCATTGTTTCAGGAAGAAAATATATTATAAAAGGCTTTTTTATAACTACATTTCATCCAGATCTGTAGCTAAATGGAAATAACCTTAGTAAATAACCAAGTTAAAAGATGTAAGAAAAATATCATGTGAAGTCTTCATTCATTCAATGACTCGTTCAAGTATTCTTTCTAAGCATTCTTAATTTGCCTGCAACATATATTTTAAAATACCTGGTATATGGTGAGTGAATTTCAATGGTTGCTATAAATCACAATAAGAAATAATAATAATAAAAGCAACATTATGAAAGCATCTTTTTTTATTAAATCAATACAGCACAATTCATTTGCAAAATAAAAGATGCTAAATAAAAATTTAGTTAAAATATCCAAGAAATAGAAAATTAAACAGACAGTAAACTGAGGCTCATTAATGCTTAAAATAAATTTTAATAAATCATAATTTGTAACAAGTAACACATTTTTTAAGATTTAACAGAATTAAGATTAGTCCAATGCACTGTAATTTATCAGATAAAAAGAAGATTTACATGTGAAATCTCCCAACTTACTATTATGGTTATTCATCTGCTACAGTCGTTAAATCGTAATAAAATTGCAAGGCATCAACATAACCCACTCCTTTCATTTTACCTGCTTTTGGAACATGACCAATTTCTTTAAATCCTAATTTTCTGCAAATTCTCACCGATCCTTCATTTGTAGCATATACTAAGTTAAAAAAACTACCTTCATAGCCCAAATCTCTAGCAATCCTTAGATACTTTTTAAACATGAATTCTCCAATGCCTTTTTTTCTATGTTCTGCATTTACAAGGAAACCAGCATTACATATGTGTGATGAGCGTCCAGGAAAATTGGGTTTGACATAGAAGGATCCTAAAACTTCATTGTCCTGATTCCTGGCAACAAACACATCATGTGAAAGATAGTAATCCTTGAAGGACTTTGCATCATTAGTATCCTGGGGATAAGTTAAGCCTTCATCTACAACTTGCTGAAACATGTTAAACAAGGTTTCATAATCTGAATCTTGGTAGAAATCTAGTGTTACACTTTCACCCGTCTTTGGCAAGGTTATTACTTCTGGAAGATATGCAAGTCTATCTTTACTTGAAGTTTTCTTTTCAATAACATATGCCATTGTGTAACTGAAAAAAGAGAAAAATCCAATTTTATAAAATGCATGTAGTTAATTTTTTTTTCCTTACTCTTAACATCCCAATAAACAAAATTTTTAACATTAAAAAAACAAAAAAAAATTCTATTTCTGTATAAAATTAAAAGAATTTAAAATTAATTTAGCATTTTAATATCAGGGATCAATCCAAGAATTTTTACTAGGGTCCCATTTTTGTGAATTTCAATGCATAATTTTGTGAATTTAAACACTTATTTTTGTGTATTTTGCCAATTTTTAATAAAAGTCACTCTTTTTTGGTTAAAATAATTGATAAAACCGATTAAAATATAAGGTAAAATGCCAATGTAGGGTCCTTTTAATCCAGTATTTGTGATGAGCAGTTTTTATAGATTGTAATTTTGTGAAGGGGCCATTTTAATCAATTGTAATTTAGTTAAGGAGCTGCAAAACAGACCCAATTTTTGTATGCATTGACCCCTGAATATATATCACTAAATTTGCACTTTTCAATATTCTTATTCAATCAAACTAAAAGAATTGGTAATTGGCACAAAACCAGGGTTAATAAACCAAGACCAGCAACCTTGTATATATTTTTAATGGTTACATATAGGCTTTATTTAAGCCTATAAATTAAAATAAAATACATAAAAACATAATAGTAATACATAAATAGGTTTGTATTTAAGGTTACTAGAAATAATATAAAATAATAAAATGAATAAAAACTACAGTATGTCAACCAGTGGCGTAGCCAGAAATTTTTCATGGGGGGGGGGTACGACTACTGCAACTCATATATATGTATACATGTGTGGGATAAGGGAGTGAAAAATATACATTTTGTATGACAAAAAATTCCTCATGGGAGGGGGGGTCTGGTTATGACGCCCCCTTCGCTACGCCCAGGGTGAGAAATTGGGAGCGAAAATCTAGGCGTCAATGGCACCTAACTTTTTTTTCCTGGTTGCCAAACTGTCTCGTTCAGGTGCAGTTTTGAAAACCTATGTTTTGTTTATATGCATAAACTATAAACAGGTAGGCTTAATGATTATGTACAGTAATAATAAAGAAGATCAGGACTATTAGAATTAAGATAGTAAGTAAATATAAAATCAATTTTTATAGCTTTTCACCTATGCATCCAGAATAAAATATTATGATATATTTTACAAGAACATGGTCTTTAGTTTTAGTTTAGAAGTATTTTATAAATTGTTGCTATATAATTACAATGCCTATGGTAGATAAACTTATGCAGTATACGTGTACTAGCTTTAAAATGTCACCCGATCAACCACCACTGTAAGCAAACAGGTAGTACATGTTAAAATTGTGGAAATATGTATTTGTATACTCAGTGGGTGAACCGTCACCTCCGATATACAAGGCCTCCACACCGAAAACAGAATTTGGCAACATGGAGCATTACGTAGTCCAGGATACGGTTTGAGCATCAGTAGCCGTTTGACTGAGACCTCATGTAGCGCATTCTCTCCTGTTCTTTTTTGTGTTGTGTGTTTCCAGGTTAGTTTCTGTTGAGTTACAGTATATATTTTTCTTAATTTATGAGAAATACAGTTAATTTGTGTGCCGTGAGGCTTAAATATTTTAATTACTGACATGCTATAATGCCGTTTAGATGTTCCGCAGTTGCATGTCGTGGGAACTCTAGAAATGGCCCACGCGTATCAGTATTTAGGTTACCAGCTGACCCGGAGATAAAAAAGAAGTGGATAAATTTTCTGAAAAAAGATCAATTGGAAGTTTCCGAAAATTCAAGGGTATGTACCTATCTCTTCAAATTTAATTTAGATTTGTTCAATTGTGTAACGGGCTTTGATAGTGAATGAATAAATTTCATTATGTTTCGCGAAGTTTTTCAATTGGAAATCGCAATGAATTCACTGTTTTCAATTTTAGATTTTTAATGTAACCTTGTTAAAAAATAGGCATTACTTATAATTTTGATCACCGGTATATAGTTATTTAATGACATCTGAAAACAAAAGTGCTTTTTCAGAATATGCTGGAAACACTTGATGTATGTACTTTGTCTATACTTAAAATATTCGTTATAGTTTTGCTAGTAATGTTTAATGAATAAATTTAGAAAAATGTAAATAGAAGTTAGAACACAGGGATTTGTGTATTTTGCTCTTGAGAAGTTAGTGTAACTTCGCTGTAAATTTTATTTAAAACTTTATTTTCAATTTTAACTGAGAACATTAGTGGAATGCAGAAGGGACCATGCCAAATTAATGCGATAATGCATTATTTCTTGCAACCCTCATCGCTAATGGCGGAAAAAGTCAAAGCCGTTGAAGGATGCGATTTGCGAAAGAAGTTGTGTGGGGAAATAGTATTCTTGTACTTGCGGATGATTTCACGTTACGGATGTTTGTAGTTCGTTATTGGTAAAAATAAAATAAAGGTGGTTTAAAATTGTATTACAAGCCACGAATCGCGCAAACTTTGTTTTGAGAAATTGGAAAGTGGAATTTACTGCATACGGTCTTGCGATCGTCTGCTACCGATTCTTAATGTAAACATAAATAAGTACGCCGCGAAAACTCGCCAATTCAGCATCTATTGGGAATCTTGCCAAAGTGGGCTACGTTTAAGCCGAAATAACTTTGAAAGAATAATTCATAGCAGAGTTTAATGAGATTTATTTTTGAAATATTCTGATAAATGTATTTGTTCTGGATCAATCTTAGATTATGTGACGATATCGCTAAAAGCTTCTGTATGCATAGTAATAATTTTACATGTATTTTTGATGATTTGAAAACAAATCTTGAAATGAGAGTTATCATATTATTCTACCTCATCCATACACAATCTACAGAATATGTTTCGCTTTTAATTTAAATCCCATCACTGAACAGTTAGACATTGTGTGTTGTTTGCAAATTTCTTAGGATTTTTATTGTATATTCGCATGAAGATTAATTTTATTACAGGTGAACAGCAACTATACAAAGCAAAACTTATATGCTGCAGGTTAAAGCTATTATGAAAGTTTATGCAATTTCAAATTAAATAGATGTTGTTTAAGTTCAAGACATTTCAGAAAATTTATTCTTGATGCAATTAAAAAAATCTATTCAATATGAAAATATCTTTTCCTTTTGCAAAAAAGCTGAAATTGAAAAAAGAAAAAAATTTGGCACTGTTTCGGTCAAAACTCATTCAAATGAATTCAGAGCACTGAACTTCAGAGTCGGCCATTTTGAATAGGTGTGGAGGGCTTCTATATTGGAGGTGACGGTTGAACTGAAGTTGGGAGAGGGTCTATGAAAGCTTTCAATGTCACCAAGAAGGATTTATTATTTTACATAGATATTTTAACTTAGTAAGATATATTTTTAATTAAATTACTTAAAATATATTTTATTACAAACTGAACTTTATCTTGATTATTAAAATTTTTATATTTAAATAAAAAGTTTTTTTTTTATATTTTCAAATAACTATTTCAATTTATGTTTTTTTTTTTTTTTATTTACATTATCTCCATAAAGGAGTTTTATTTAAAAAAGATAAATTTTATTAAGTTTAAACCATCAAATTTTTATTCAAATAATATTTTTATTTGAATTATCGTAATTTAGACCGGAAGTCCGAAATTTAGATTTTCCCAAAATCCAGACGTTTTGCTAATGTCAACCCCCAAGCGCACACACAAATAAATAAATAATCATCTTTCGTTTTTTCCCGAAATTGCATTAATTAATTGTAGTCAATTCATGTATTGTTTTCAGTCACGAACTGGTGCACTTAACCGTCACCTCCGATATAGAAGGCCTGAATGTGACCTTTTTTAATATCGGAAACATTAGGTCTTTGGAATTCCCCATACTTTATCAAACATTCAGAATCACGTTTTTCGGTAAAAAATTTTCATCTAACTATAAATTAAAATACCGCCAAAAGTCTTAAGAATATTGCACACTGCAGACGATAGTATCAAATGAAGAAAGTGAAATAACAAGCACAGTGATAATATTGGGTCGGCAAAAAGTAATTGCGTTTTTTTACATGAAATTCAAACAAATAAATTTTCTACCAGGAAATCATTCTTCAAGTTCGACCATAGCTGAGTAATATTCAAGCTTGCAGTCAAAAGAGCAGAGAGCAGTCTCTTAACTCCTGCCAACATTTCACCTGTCTAAAAGAACCATCAACGGAAATACTCAATAACAATTTCAAAATTACAAAGATTTTCAAAATCGTGAGCAGTCATTTTGCATTTTCCCCTTAAATCATGTGAACGAACCAAGGAAGTTATGAACTCAAGGGTCATTTGGACCACAGACTAAATATTCTATTCTACCCTTGATATTCTCAGAACAAAAAACTTTAAGAGAGATGGAAACAATATTTTCCTTGAAATAATATTAATTTCTTTTAATTCAATTCTCACGAGCGAAATTAATAAAAAGCGAAAAGTTCGGAACCTACAAATAGCGTTTTTCAATTTGCAGAAAGTCCCTTAAAAACGCACAAAAATTTATTCGCAATATATCCAGAAATTATCGTAGAAAATTGGTGAAAATTTATATTTAGGGTAATTTGAAGGTTTTCTTTCGTTTAATAAAATCCAAATATGGCATTGCCATTGAGAAAAACGAAGTTGATGCAGAATTAAACATGAAGACGGCACCTTATGCAAATTAAATTAATTGTAAATTAAAGTATGCGTTATTTGCAAACGAATGGTATATATAACTTTGCTGTACGATGAACGACGGCGAAATAAAGAGCAAGTGGGACCTTTTTTTTTCCCTGCAGCTGTACATTCCCATGAATTTTCGGAAACTTCCAATTGATCTTTTTTCAGAAAATTTATCCACTTCTTTTTTTTCTCCGGGTCAGCTGGAAACCTAAATACTGATACGCGTGGGCCATTTCTAGAGTTCTCACGACATGCAACTGCAGAACATCTAAACGGCATTATAGCATGTCAGTAATTAAAATATTTAAGCCTCACGGCACACAAATTAACTGTATTTTTCATAAATTAAGAAAAATATATACTGTAACTCAACAGAAACTAACCTGGAAACACACAACACAAAAAAGAACAGGAAAGAACGCGCTACGTGAGGTCTCGGTCAAACGGCTACTGATGCTCAAACCGTATCCTGGACTACGGAATGCTCCATGTTGCCAAATTCTGTTTTCGGTGTGGAGGCCTTGTATATCGGAGGTGACGGTTAAGTCGTATTGATATCAAGTACGCCGCGAAAACTCGCCAATTCAGCATCTATTAGGAATCTTGCCAAAGTGGGCTACGTTTAAGCCGAAATAACTTTGAAAGAAGAATAATTCATAGCAGAGTTTAATGAGATTTAATTTTAAAATATTCTGATAAATGTATTTGTTCTGGATCAATCTTAGATAGATTATGTGATGATATCACTAAAAGCTTCTGTATGCATTGTAATAATTTTACATGTATTTTTGATGATTTGAAAACAAATCCTGAAATGAGAGTTATCATATTATTCTACCTCATCCATACACAATCTACAGAATATGTTTCGCATTTAATTTAAATCCCATCACTGAACAGTTAGACATTGTGTGTTGTTTGCAAATTTCTTCGGATTTTTATTGTATATTCGCATGAAGATTAATTTTATTACAGGTGAACAGCAACTATACAAAGCAAAATTTATATGCTGCAGGTTAAAGCTATTATGAAAGTTTATGCAATTTTAAATTAATTTAAAATAGATGTTGTTTAAGTTCAAGACATTTCAGAAAATTTATTCTTGATGCAATTAAAAAAATCTATTCAATATGAAAATATCTTTTCCTTTTGCAAAAAAGCTGAAATTGAAAAAAGAAAAAAATTTGGCACTGTTTCGGTCAAAACTCATTCAAATGAATTCAGAGCACTGAACTTCGGAGTCGGCCATTTTGAATCGGTGTGGAGGCCTTCTATATCAGAGGTGACGACTTAACCAGCCGTTATTGCGGCGCTGCAACGCGCCGCGGCAAATAAAATCCAATATGGCGTCCGGACCGTAAACCTGTACTCTCCCGCGGTAAATAATTAAATTTTAATCAATGAATATTAACTATAATCCAAATAACTTTTAGACTGCCTTATTTAAAAGGATCTCGTGCGTTCATCAATATTGATATCAAGTATTATCATCGCATCTTCCCATACCGCCGTGCCATAAGAGCCGAGCTACCGTTAAAACACTCATTTGCACAAAGAATCCAATATGGCTAAGGTGACCATACGTCCTCGAAATTCAGATTTTTTTTTCATTTTGTCCCCAAAAATACTTTGTCCTCAAATGTCCCCAAATTTAGATTTGTACTTTTTTCCCCTGAAAGTTTCCGTTTAGTTTATTTCTTTCAGAAAAAACTCAAGAAATAAGAAAAATAAACCAACTAAAAACGCCATTTACTCAGAGAAACAATGAAATTCGATCTCTGAAAACGTTTGTTGTCATTGTGTGTGTAGCATGTACAGGCATTCAATAAAGTATCCGACTATGAGCCAAATTTCCCCTTTCAGTTTTGTTAATGATTAATCACCTTTTTGAAGAACCATGCTTTAAATATGAAATTGACGTACGAAAATTTTCTTGCCCTCGAATACTTTTTTTGGAGGGTGTACACGGTAATATATTATGTCCTCGAAAGTATTTTCTAGTGTCCCCAAGTTTTGTTTACATTCGAGGACAATGCTTGATTTGTCCCCAAATTACCGTTTAGAAATATGGTCACCTTAAATATGGCGAACGCGAGCTCGTAGTTTCCTTCGATCAACTTCATTTAATATACATGGAGTTAAAAAATTATTGCTAAATTCGCGGAAGACAAGAAAGTGGTCTTCCGCACGTTTTTCAACCACAGAAGACTGTCTGCAGAGGATTGTTCTCTTTCTGCCTCGGAGCGATGCTTACGAAGGCAAAAGTTTTTTTCACGGAAATTTACATTTATATTTTTTCAGCACATTTTCAAAAATAGTCGTCTAGACAGTAAAAAAGTCGCCAGAATTCTCAAAATATTCGTTTTTCGCAGTATTTTTGTTTAAAAAGTCGCCGGAGTCGGCCGATGCCAAAATAGTCGCTTTTTAGTCGCCTGTATCGGGCAAAATGTTAGGCGTAAAAAATGACGACTGGTTCTTAAATCTTGGTCGTCAAAACAAAAATTACAGTTGCAAAATACAACTAACGACCGCTAATTTCGCACCCTGGCTACGCCACTGATGTCAACCATAAGTACAATTTTTTAGACCAGAAAATGAATGACACAAACACTAAATGAATATGGAACCGTGCAAAATGACAGAATAAGTGCAAATATGTCTGGTTTTACATGCCAACATCTTGAATCATATTTTGTCAAATTTACAAAGGTTACATTTGTATCTGTGTGATGTATCTTACTTTGCACTTCTTTAACCAGGAAGTTCTGATTATTTTTGCTTTACAGTGGTGTTTCTAAACGTTCCTCTTTGAGGACCTGTTCAAAATCAAGAAATTGGCTAATCCATTGTCTACCACTATGTTACTTTAATGAACCTTTTTTTATAAACCATAGTAACCTATGTCTTATAGTATGACTGGTAACTCCAGAGCTGCAATCCCTAAAATTTTTCATGTTCAATTTTTCATAACCTAGAATGAGTGCTGTGAAATGAGTGGTAACTTAATAAAATAGGTTTGTCTTTGAGTTCAGATATCTCTTAGCCTTCACCAGACTTCGTGCCGATTACACAGACGTGTAATCGATTACGATTACGATTAATTTTCACTTTTAGACCAGGATTACGATTACCGGAGAAAGTATAATTCCCGATTATGGTTAGATTACGATTATCATATAAAACCCAATTTCCGATTACGATTAGATTACGACTATGTAATCTATTAAAACTTTCGATTATGATTACATTTGAGTCCGATTACGATTATATTACGATTACAAAACTTTTCTTTTTCCCCTTCTGGCGTTGATATTATAATGCCTAAATTTTACAATTTTAATTCAAGAACAGAATAATGGGTCCATCTGTTCAGGGAGCTAAATTACAAGAATGCCATACAGCAAGAACTTCTATACTATTAGACGAACCTGGTTGATTTCCTAGGCCCACTTGTGAAAAGTTTTTTAATGCATACGAACCTCTATTTGAACATGGTATTTTCCGATTTTAACTTAAACATATGTCATTTGCAGTGTGCATGTGGGGTGGTAGGGGGGGACAGGCTTGGTGGTTTAACACATCTTTGAAATGAACCCAGGTTTAACCTAATCAAGCAAAAATTAGTATACAAAAATTGATATTTGATCCCTTCTATGCTCGGCGTTGCTCCCTTGCCTATGTCCTGGTTTTCTGGTTTCGAAAGAGGTACTGGCAGACGCATGAAAAGTTAGCCGTGGTTCCTATTCAGTCGTGAAGGAGGAACCTCTGTCATTACGATCTTGCAATGATGTGCGCGAACATATTAAACCAAAGTTTAAGATTTTTTAATGCATTGAGTAAAATGCTAAAAACAGGGGCTCTCGACAAATGCATTGTTTTCTCTACAATAACCGTTAGCCTGAATCTGAATAGATGAGGCTGAACGTATATTGCAGTTATTATTTTACAGAAAACTTCACGCACAGTTTAACTTCTTTTTTTATACTTTCATAACACGTATATGGGCATTAAATATCTAAAACTGGGCCTGCCGAACAAACAAACTTTTAATTTCTAGAATACACACGCCGTTTTAAAAATTCAAAACTAACTACTAACTCAAAACTACATGCATACTATCTATTGAGGATAATTTAAGAATTACAGAAAGACTTAAGAATACTACTATTAAGAATAGCAGAATGGAGATGTCTAAAGATATCTCTAAACATACATCTTAAAAGTGTGGTGGGTCATATATAGTGTATTGGTGCTGGTGCGATGTAATAAACAAAACTGGACAGTGATATTGGCGGTGTGAATGGCAAAACCCAACGTAATGCCAATTACAATAAAAAAGGCACGAATTTACTGTAAAACTATTTTATAAATAATTAACCGTTCAAAGATGCTCACTTTCTAAGCAATTAGCTGTTATATATGCTAAAGAACAGACACACATTTTTGTCTCTGGTCAAGAATTCCTTTTACATATTGAATATTTAATATACACATACATACATTTGAAATTTAATGAAAATAGTACAGTGCCAAAAGTTTTTTTAAACTTTTGAATGTGATATAAAGGAGCTAACATTTTTATGGGAGATAGAAAATAGGTTAATATAGACGTAGAGATGTCAAAGATTTGCGGATGAGAGGGGGGGGGGAGAGGGATGTGTGTATATAATATATTCAAGAGTGGAAATAGTGAAATTTTTATAGGTTTTGCGGGAGGAAAAGACTTTTGAATCGATGGTATTTTAAACAAAGTAGACGGCAAGCGGAACCCTGTCCTACGCCTATGTTGGTTAATGCGAATTCTCGGAGGAATTATAAAAGCTTATAATACACACAATAGAAAAGTTATATATAATTAGTCTCCAGTTTAATTCCAAATTGATGATAAATAAATGCCAACAATTCAAGTTCGAAAGACGTACTATGTTTTAATATAATATGTGTACAGTACAAATTAGATAGAAACAAAATATTTTAAATAATTTTCAGACTCATCAGTGAAAAAAAACGAAGTATGAATACTTTGTGAATCATATTAAAAAGAAAAATGAACTGTTTTCTGTGACTAATCACTAACACTGGCATAAATGAAAATAAATTATTTATCCGTTAAACTTTTAGAACTAAGTCAAGGAAGCCAATCAAGTCGAAAATAAGACAAAATTGATTTTTAATACTTCATTATGTATTTTTACGCATTTTTATTCACCATAAAATTCTATTGAAGGGAAAAAAAAAATGTTAATTCTATTAAAGGGGGGAAAGGGGTTTTGTAGATCATTGTGTATGTTCCCTACTCTTTACCCATTTATCCAGAAATTTATCGATCATTAAAAAATATTGATATTTCTAAAGGTCTTTATAAAATTATTACATTCTTATGCAATTACATTCTTATTAATAGCACAAAGATGTACTAATTTTTAACGGAAATATATGCGCTCCTACCTGCTTATCCAAACACAAGGAACCAAAGTTTATCTGTTGTCCACTAATCCAAACAACACATTCATAGTTCTTAAATGCACATCCTTTTCCATTTTTATTTTTATACTTTTCTAAAACTGAAAAAACATGCTGCACTTTTTCCTGTGTAGGTGCCATTTATGTTCTTTTCATGACCGCAAATCAAAATGAAGAAATGAAGGAAAGATATGACACCACAAGAAATAGTTTTAGCTATTCCCTCCCGCGCAACCCTCACTTTCTTCTGGGAAGTCCATTCTTGTCTCTCACCAGTCCAGACTTGGATGAACAGAAGATGACAGACAACAACAACAACAACAAAAAAGAATGGTCATCTAAATATTTTCCCCGGGAAAAAAAAAATAATAATACAAGCGAGCTCCTGGCTTCCTCCAAACGTCGGAGCTCCAGGGGAACTTCCTGTCTTCAGGGCATGCCTGTGCCTCCCCGTGAAAATTTTCCCAGTAAGCAGAACAAAAACTAAAACTGGGCAACTGTAATCGTTTTGTAATCCTCTCGTAATCAAAGCGACTACGATTACAGTCTCTTCGATTACGACTATCTGGCAAATGAAATTTCTAGATTACGATTAGACTACGATTACGCGAAAAAATAAACTTCTAGATTATGACTAGATTACGATTACACGAAAAATTTAATTGCCAGATTACGATTATATTACGATTACACAAGAAAATGTAATCGATTACAGTCGATTACGATTACACGATTATGATTACACGAAGTCTGGCCTTCACACCTGTCACCAACAATCAGTGGCAGATTTCCTAAATAGGCTAGCTAGGGTATAGCCATAGCCTACGGTGGACTACGTCTACCGAATTTAAAGCTAGCTTCATAAACAGGTGAAAACACCATTTCTATGGCGTCAATACAAAGCCTGTGAGTAGCCCGCCATGATCCGAGAGTTGGGAAACCTGCATTGCCGGTTTGTCTCTGAGACAACTCGGAAACTGTATTCACCAACTTATTTCAACCCAGGGTTACCTTACTCTGAAGTTGTCTCACCCAGCTTTGAAAGCTCGCCTGTGATTGGTCAGAGTAATGATTCCATGAAGGAATGAACTAGATTTAATGTTCCCGAGATCGAACCCAGCTCCCACCACGCAGACTTCCTTCATGATATTTAATTTTTTTTTTAATGCAAACTTATCATTAAAATGTGAAAATTAATTTAACTTTATTATAAAAAAAATACACTGATTAAACATTTAATACAAAATTACATCCAATATTTTTTATAAATAAAATTTCATGTCTGTTATACTTTTTTTTAAATTTAGGAATTTTCATATTTTTTAACACACAAAAATTAATTTATGCAGTTTTGATGTTTTTCTTTTTGAGGTACTTTATATATTATACATAGAATATGTATGTCCTTAAAAAATTCTATGATGCTGAAGCATATTGCTTTTTTCTCACATTTGTCTGAAAAGTTGTTAATTCGCTATTCCCAATTACAGTACACTACAATCAGACAAAAATGTTTAACTCCTCAACAACACTTTTTTTTTTTTCATCCTTTACACCTAAATGATTAATCTCTTCAATGTAAATTTTTTTATCCCGCCTCTTGTTACAAAAAAAAAAAAAAAAAAAAAAAAAAAAAAAAGCGAGGGCGAAGTAGATCCACAGTGCTCTGGTCAAATCGCCCCTCATCTGTGGAATAACAGAGACAAGAAGATAAATAGGAAAGATCAGAATTTATTTACTTATTTTCAACATAAAAAATAATTAAGAAAAAAAAGCATTCAAATCAGAGAATGGAAAAGCAAACCAAGATAAGTCCGACAGATGGTGCCTGCAGTCTCTATGGCAAAAATAGCACAGTCATTCTCCAGAGTTTTTGAAAACATTGTACAATGATTTTTTATCACTTTTGGCTACTTTTATAGCTGGATAGTTTCCGTCTGTTAAAGCACAGAATATCCAAGTATTAGCAAATTTTTGGGATTTTCCAAACCTATAAAAACAACCCTCGTATCCGCCATTTATAAACCGGAGTCAACCCTCCGATATTGCGGGGTTAGAATCTGCACCTGGAATCAGGGTCAATTCTTGGGGTAATCCCTGATTTTGGAGTTGTGAATACCATTTTCTCACTAACCCTT
This sequence comes from Cheiracanthium punctorium, assembly GCA_038373885.1. Taxonomy (NCBI): domain Eukaryota; kingdom Metazoa; phylum Arthropoda; class Arachnida; order Araneae; family Cheiracanthiidae; genus Cheiracanthium; species Cheiracanthium punctorium. The sequence goes on along the minus strand of JAWZYV010017447.1, from coordinate 3,413 downwards.
GAAGTAGCTCGCTTTGCTGGGTTAACTCCAGGGTTTAAAGTTTGGTGAATACGGCCCTAAGACTATCGGGGTAGTCCGCTTATATTTATAGGAGAGGCAGAAGCTACAAGGAGCTTCCAGAAGAATCTATTTCTCAAAGATTCCACATAAAGTAGGAATTTTGAATATGTCATAGAAGAGAAATATTTAACTATTATGCATGTAAATGCAACAAAACTAACTTTACAAGCCCCATTAGGGAAAATGTGCCAAATGACCAAAATGTTGCCAAGCTTGGCGAATTTTGGCAAAATATTGCCAAATTTTGTGCCAAAATTAAGTCCCCAAAAGTGAAGTTATGGAAAGCCTAGGACCAATATTTTTCGAGATTTCTAGAAATGACATGCAAATCAGTTGGAAACCCAAACCTCCATATCTTCGGCTCTAGTTGACCAATTTTGATACAACAAAAAGCACATTTTAACTATTTGAAGCGTAGAATACGAATTTTAAACACAAGAACAGCAGGTTGCCCGAAAATTCCAATAATTATATTTTGAGATAGTCATAATTTAATAAATATGCTATAATGAATGTCATTAATCTGGTAACTACACATAAACACATCATGTTTTGGGTTTTACAGACTCTGAGCAAAACATATTTAGCAGCTTTTCAAAATTATGTTTGTAATTAAGGATCTGAAAAAATTCCTTCTATGCCCACCCAATAAAGAAATTAGAAAATCAAGTCAAGTAGTGTCACCAAGTAGAAAAGTCTGCATTTCAGTAATATTATTAATGCGTTAGATTATGTTTCATTTAGCTTAAAATTCAATGACTTAGGATATTTTATTATATGAGATTAACTCATTGAAGTATAACTAAGCAGTATTATTTGTAAATGCATTAAAAAAATATTTTTCTGTCTTTTTTTCTGAAATTATTCAGCCGAATATGTAGCAATATTCAGCCACAACTATTCGGCCGAATACCTGTTCAGTATTCGGCCTACCGAATATTCGGCCAACTTAATATTCGGCTTACCGAATATTCAGCAAAACAGCTGAATATTCGTTACATCACTACCTATGACTAGCTCATTTTAGGAGGGGGGCAGCTGCCCCCCACTGGCTACGCCCATGCAACTGAATTGAATGAAATGAAATTTATAGCAACACCAAAAGTGGCAACTTAATTTAAACTGCAGTTGCTAAAATATTTCTAATTCGTTTAAAAGTTTTGAGATTTAAAACTGTTGTTTGAAAACTGTGTGTACATGTATGTTCGCCCATTGTTAAAAAATGGCTCAATGGAATAGAATGAAATTTGGAATTATATTGAATGGTAAGTTAATTGAAACAAGAGATACCAAAATTGTTTTAAATATATTAGACAAGTTGGAGTGTTTAGGCTGATTATTTTACCAACTATGCGAAAAATTCCAGAGCTGAGGGATTTTTCGCATAGTTGGTAAAATAATCACCCTAAACACTCCAACTTGTCTAATATACTTGAAAGGTTGATACAATCACTTTCTAAAAATATTGTTTTAAATAATTCATAACTTTGAGATTTTGTAAAAATCACTTTAAAAGTTTGTTCTGGCATCCATCAAAAAAGGATTAAGAGAACAGAATGAAATTAGGCCATATGATGGGAAAGACAGCATCATCGAAATTTTTAAAAGATTTGAATAAATTGAAAGGATTTGCAAAAGTTACATTGTATTTTTATTTTCTTTTTTAGGGGGCAGGGAGAGAGGGGAAGGGCGTCACTTTAAGGCATCTGGAGGTAATACAATAGGTAGCTGCTCTACTTAAACAAATTGCATCGATTTCTTTTTTTATTATTATTAATTTTTTAATTTTGAGAAAATTGGGCAAAAAATTTAAAGGCATAATATTAAAATTTCTCATGTTAATAGAATAAAATTCAGTTACTATCAATGAGACTGGGTTAAATAACATTGATATATATATATATATATAATTTTGAGAAAATTTTGTTAACTAGTAGGCGGTTAATAAATTAAAATTTCAGGTTTTTAATTTTCTACAAATTTTAATTACTTTTGAGGTATGACGTAAACTTTGATAAAGTTTTTCGCGCATCAAGTAAAATCATCAAAATATAATTCAATCGGATGTTGCAGTGTTGTATTGTTTTTTGGGATAATGTTTTTACAAATCAAAAGCAGTAATTTTTATTTTAATTGTTTTAACCATTAATTATTTATTTTCTAATGCTTGTAATTAACGTGGAAGTTTAATTTAAATACCTTTTGTCAGGAGATATAATGGTCTGGGTGACTCTTCTTGTATAGCTCAATAGCTTGTCTTTTTAAATTACTACTAATTACCCTTTTTTTTTTGTTGGGACTTTCTAAATAATTACCTTTTCTTTAAATTAATTCTGCCTTTGTTTGCCCTGTCTCCGGAGGTGTAAATTTAATTATCATGTAAATTCTGTCGATTTTCTGCTGACTATTATGTTTCCTTCTCTCTTCAACAGCCTAACTCATTTCTTGCAATATCTCTTGTTCATGTCCGGTTTTTTAATTATTTTTACTCACTTCTAATTTAATTTTTTACTCCAAATTTTACCCAGGGTTGTCTCGGACGATTAGCCATCTTCCGCTAAAATTTTAGGAAATTTAATAACGTTTTTAATGCCATTTTGATCAATTAAGTTTTTTTTCCCCATTTCAAGATGGCCGTTCTTGCCTGCGTTTCTTCTCGGCCAAGTTCGTTTCTTTCCCGCGTGTAGAAGTCGCTGGCCGCCATTTTTTCTTTCCTCTCTTCCTTCCCCCGACAATCGAATGTTCTCGAAGTTTCCCGGCTGAGATGGCGCGCTCTGATTGGTCCCCGGGGTCGGCGTCTCGGCGAAGCTCCTCACGCAAGGGGCAGAAAGCGTCAATTCTGAGAGCTGTCGTGGTACTGCTAGGACGTGACTTTTCCTGTATCTCCTCGCGCATTAGAGGCCTAGCTCGGCATTTTTGTCGTCCCGTAGTACATGTTCATTATGTGAAGTCTTAGCACGTAGGCCAGAGGGCCTGATACAACGTTTGATCATCAAAACAGCAAATTTTATTTTTTACAATGCCGGGTGAATAACCCATTATTTTTTTCTTGGGGCAGCGAGCGAGTGAACCCCCTTGATGAATTTCCACGCTGTTTTTGCGGCAGGTTGCACCTCCTCCGACACCATTTTTTGAAGCAGCACTTGACCCCTGCCCGGCCTCTCTGCAATACCATGACCGAGTCCACAGCCCGGCCCACGATCGAGTCATCTTAGCCTCATCAGGAGTTGCCTGAATGTCCTGCCGACCGATGTCCTCAGGAAATCTTCGAACTCCAGCAGCAGAAACCGCGGTCAGACCGTTGCCTTTATTTCCATCTGCAAGGATTCTGGCCCACCCAGGAAGTCGATTCA
>JAWZYV010017446.1:0-15189 GCA_038373885.1 Cheiracanthium punctorium | reverse complement strand
GAAAGTGATTCCATCAACCTTTCAAGTTATTAGGCAAGTTGGAGTGTATAGGCTGATTAATTTTATTTTTTACCAACTATGCGAAAAATTCCAGAGCTGGGAATCGAACCCAGGACTGCCGCATAACGTGCGGGTGCTCTACCACTGAGCTACTCTGGGACGATTCCCAGATGAAATTTCTGCATTAGAGCCGTTGGCATTTATCATCTTCCTCTGCAAACCACAGATAGAACAGATGAAACAATTAATTCGCGACAACTCCATTACGCCGCGGATATTATACATTTTTAGAAAGTGATTCCATCAACCTTTCAAGTTATTAGGCAAGTTGGAGTGTATAGGCTGATTAATTTTATTTTTTACCAACTATGCGAAAAATTCCAGAGCTGGGAATCGAACCCAGGACTGCCGCATAACGTGCGGGTGCTCTACCACTGAGCTACTCTGGGACGATTCCCAGATGAAATTTCTCGCATTAGAGCCGTTGGCATTTATCATCTTCCTCTGCCAAACCACAGATAGAACAGATGAAACAATTAATTCGCGACAAACTCCATTACGCCGCGGATATTATACAATTTTTAGAAAGTGATTCCATCAACCTTTCAAGTTATTAGGCAAGTTGGAGTGTATAGGCTGATTAATTTTATTTTTTACAACTATGCGAAAAATTCCAGAGCTGGAATCGACCAGGACTCGCGCATAACGTGCGGGGTGCTCTATACTGAGTATCTGGGACGATTCCAGATGAAATGTCTCGCATTAGAAGCCGTTGCATTATCATCTTCTTCATGCAAACACAGATAGAACAGATGAAACAATTAATTCGCGACAACTCCATTACGGCGGGATATTATAATTTTTAGAAAGTGATTCCATCAACCTTTCAAGTTATTAGCAAGTTGGAGTGTATAGGTGATTAATTTTATTTTTTACAACTATGCGAAAAATTCCAGAGCTGGAAATCGAACCCAGGACTGCCGCATAACGTGCGGGTGCTCTACTATGAGTACTCTGGGACGATTCCCAGATGAAATTTCTCGCAATTAGAGCCGTTGGCATTTATCATCTTCCTCTGAAACCACAGATAGAACAGATGAAACAATTACTTCGCGACAATCCATTACGCGCGGATATTATACATTTTTAGAAAGTGATATCATCAACCTTTCAAGTTATTAGGCAAGTTGGAGTGTATAGGCTGATTAATTTTATTTTTCACCAACTATGCATTTGTATATCTGTGCAATACATTTCCCCTAATACTTCTCCACATGCACATTCATCTTCATTTAATACTTCAGAATCCTTACTTGTTTCCTCTTTCTCGTCATTATCGACAACTGCCTTTTCCATCTCTAATGTGTGCTCGGAATTATCATTAGTTGAAAAGTTAAAGTCCTCAATATCGTAATTTAGATTGTGTTCCTGACAATATTTATCTCCTTCATTTTTGCTTCTGAGAGTCGTTCCATCAGATGTTATGTAATAGATATCAAGTCTTCCTTTGCTAGCCCCATGTTTCCTTTCCTTCCAAATTCTTGTAAAAGAAATTTTGTCATCAGAACCGTTTTCACTTGATGAGGTTTCTGGATCACTGTGCGGCATAGTCTCACTACTTTCTCTACTAGAAGTACTAGGCTGAGGATTTGCATCTATCTCATCTATTTCCCAATTTATTCTATGGTTTAATTTTTGAAGCATATTGGTTTCTACTGGCATAACCTCGTTTCCCATCTTATTTTCATCAAAAGTCACATTTCTAGATTCTATAATAGAGTTTTCGCTCGGAAACCAAATCCTGTAACCACTTGTTCCCAATCCATAACCAACAAATATACCTCTTTTCCCTCTTGGTTGAAATTTATTTCTTTTGTTAGGGGGTTGGTGAACGTAGGCTATACAGCCCAGTCTCTTTAAATGTTTGACATTTGGCTTTCTGCCATACCACCTCTGAAATGGAATGCATTGAATAGTCTTATGCAATGTACGATTCCTAAGGTAGTTAATAGCCATTACTGCTTCTATCCAATGATAATCTGGTAATTTAGTGGATTGAAAATAACTCCTAACACCATCTAAAAGTGTCCTGTTATATCTTTCAGCGACCCCATTCATCTGCGGTGAATATACACTTGTTCTTTCATGTTTAATTCCCAATTCTCTTAATACATTAAAAATTCTTTGATTACAATACTCTAGGCCATTATCACTCCTAATCACCTTAACTTTCTTATTTGTTTGTCTTTCTACCAGAGTTATAAATACTTTAAGTTTAGGAAATACTTCATCTTTTGTTTTTAGGGGGAAACAAAATGCACGCCTACTAAAGTCGTCTATAAATGTTAAAATATATCTGTATCCCTTCATTGATGTTACTGGGGCTGGACCCCATACATCAGTATGTACCAGTTCTAATAATTTCGATGATCTAATTTCTGGTAGCCTAGGATGACTACACTGAGTACTTTTAGCCAATTTACATGCTTCACATATATGTTCTCTACCACTTAATTTTGTAATACCATTTACCATCATCTTTTGAACCATTTCTCTTAATATACTAGTATTACAATGTCCATAGCGCTCATGCCACATCATTAGAGAATTATGGTCAAGTGAAAAACATTGTTCACTCTTAGTATCATTTTCATTTGCCGTTTTCCCTTCATGTGGTATTCCCCTCAAAATGTAAAATTTGTTACTACGTTTAGCCGTGTATAAATATTTCCATTTGTTCGAATATATTTTAATACCTCTATCTAATTTAACATGCATCCCCGCATCATCCATTTTTGTCACAGATATTAAATTCCTTTGAACAGAGGGTACATATAACACATTCTTCAGAGTAATAAGTACAAGCTTACCTCTGTCTCTGACATAGAACTTGACAAAACCAATTCCCTTGACTGGATGTGGAGTGGTACCCATTCGGACGACGGAGCCTGCTGGTGGTTCCTCAAGGTGACGAAAAACTCGTCGTTTTGGCATATATGAGCAGTAGTAGCACTGTCTATTGTCCAATCTCTTGTATTCACATGCTCACCAGAATAATTAGCTTCATCCTCAACTAATAAATCAGCTAAATAGCTGCAACCACTTTTCATATTCTTCTGCTTCCTTCTATATCCTCCAGTGCCCTTTGGCTTGTTTTTTCTTTCGTAACAGTTTCTTGCAAAGTGCCCAGTTCTACAACATACATGACAGGATTTTGCAGAAGGTTTCTGGTCTCTAATTTCTTCGTTTAATTTCCTTTGATGAGATGTTATAAATGAATCTTGCATATTTCTTTCTTCTTCCTTTATACTTCGCCTTCCATATTCACTAAGTAACATCTCTTTAATTTTCTTAAATGTAAACTCTTTATCTTCTAAATTGTATATTTCTCTAACTAGACCATCATAATCTTCAGGCAGGAAACTTATAAGCTGATAGCATCTCTGTTTTTCATCTATTTCTTCACCAGCCTCTTCTACCCTCTTATATGCAGCTTCAAATCTTGCTATAAAAACAGACATGGGTTCTTCTGGATTCAACTTTACATTTTCATACTCTGTAATTAAATGGGCTTTTCTTGCTCTTGATGTAGCTTGAAATGCATCTGCCAATGCCTTCCAGGCTTCAGCTGGATCTGTTATATCTTGTATGATTTGCCTAGTTTCATAGTCACAATTAGCCCTAATTATACCAAGAGCCCTTTCTTTCAGCTGATCAACTTTTAGCTTTTCTAACACAGACAATTGTTCAGGTAGTACTGGCTGTGTGCTCTTGTCAATCCATTTTGAGACACCATCTTGTTCAAGAATAGCCTTGATGTTCAGCTTCCAAGTCCTGTAGTTGTATCTATTCAATTTCAGTTCAATAGAAGAATAAACTGGTGTTTTGTCAGCCATTTTCATGAGATATTTAGGGAGCACAAAATCATTTCAATACTTTAAATAAACCACGCTCTGCTACCAGTTTGTGTGCTCCCTGATACTAATTAACACCACAAAAAGTTAAAGCTTGAACACACATTTATTTTAACAAAAACATTAATAGATACAAATACCTTGCACTGGACTTTAGTGCTTTCAAAAAACAAAACTGAATACTGATGCATTAGCACAGTTCCTTATATATGTGCATTAACCAATAATAGATTGCCATGTCATCATCCAATCACAGGTTGCCATGTCATCCAATCAGAACAAGCCTAATGATATTTGCATAAACACTGAGCAGTGGGCTTAGTGGAACAATTAAATATAAAAAATTAATTAATGAAAAATGGTTGTTTATAAATAATAATTACAATTAAAAAAGTGATGATTTAATATGACATTTAGAACTAGAAAGTTCAGTTGCAGTGAAGCAATAAAATACTAACTTTAGCTGAACTGTAACTTTAACTTGAAGTGGAACTTTAATGTGTGCTTCAATAAGGGTTTGTTTACATCTTTGAGGAAGGCTTACTTATGCATTTTAAGTTGTAAATTAAGTTTTAAGGAATATAATTATGTTTTACTAGATTGATATTTGCTTTTAAAGATATTATTTGAAAATGAAATAAAGGTTTGGGAAACATAAAAGAAATGTGTTAACCAACAATTTTTTTTTTTACCAACTATGCGAAAAATTCCAGAGCTGGCAATCGAACCCGGGACTGCCGCATAACGCGCGGGTGCTCTACCACTGAGCTACTCTGGGACGATTCCCAGATGAAATTTCTCGCATTAGAGCCGTTGGCATTTATCATCTTCCTCTGCAAACCACAGAGAGAACAGATGAAACAATTAATTCGCGACAACTCCATTACGCCGCGGATATTATACATTTTTAGAAAGTGATTCCATCAACCTTTCAAGTTATTAGGCAAGTTGGAGTGTATAGGCTGATTAATTTTATTTTTTACCAACTATGCGAAAAATTCCAGAGCTGGCAATCGAACCCGGGACTGCCGCATAACGCGGCGGTGCTCTACCACTGAGCTACTCTGGGACGATTCCCAGATGAAATTTCTCGCATTAGAGCCGTTGGCATTTATCATCTTCCTCTGCAAACCACAGAGAGAACAGATGAAACAATTAATTCGCGACAACTCCATTACGCCGCGGATATTATACATTTTTAGAAAGTGATTCCATCAACCTTTCAAGTTATTAGGCAAGTTGGAGTGTATAGGCTGATTAATTTTATTTTTTACCAACTATGCGAAAAATTCCAGAGCTGGCAATCGAACCCGGGACTGCCGCATAACGCGCGGGTGCTCTACCACTGAGCTACTCTGGGACGATTCCCAGATGAAATTATGCGGCAGTCCCGGGTTCGATTGCCAGCTCTGGAATTTTTCGCATAGTTGGTAAAAAATAAAATTAATCAGCCTATACACTCCAACTTGCCTAATAACTTGAAAGGTTGATGGAATCACTTTCTAAAAATGTATAATATCCGCGGCGTAATGGAGTTGTCGCGAATTAATTGTTTCATCTGTTCTCTCTGTGGTTTGCAGAGGAAGATGATAAATGCCAACGGCTCTAATGCGAGAAATTTCATCTGGGAATCGTCCCAGAGTAGCTCAGTGGTAGAGCACCCGCGCGTTATGCGGCACTCCCGGGTTCGATTGCCAGCTCTGGAATTTTTCGCATAGTTGGTAAAAAATAAAATTAATCAGCCTATACACTCCAACTTGCCTAATAACTCTTTGAATGTTTGCTGAAAATGCAATTTTTTTGTTTCCAAATCTTTAAATCAAAATCAAAAAATCATTTTAAGTTTAGTCCTTGACTTAAATATTAGTTTAAGTATTTTTTGCTTATTTTCTTTAGAAGATGCTTGTAATATACGGTTCTGACCTTTCTTGCAGTTTATTTTTCTTAACAACTGCAGGGTGGGGCATAAAGTAACAATTCTCCAATTTTATTTCAATATTCTGACATTCTTCAGTTATCACTTCCCTCAGTTGTGTTTAAATAACATTTTTTATACAACAAAGGATATCTTTTTAATCTGCATATTAGATTATTAAACCGAAATTTTGAGGTCAAAATTATGATGTATTTTTGCCCTATCCATCCATTTTAATTTTCCTTTGTATGTCCCAGTCTCAAGTTTTATACTTTTCCGAAAAATGTTAACACTTTGCGAACTCAAATCCAAACAATATCTGGAAATCAAAGACAATTGATTTTTTCAATCCTTCACGTTGCAGTAAGAGGGAAATGTTCACCACCAATTAAAATTCTGATTGACTGCACTCTTTGTTAGCCTGTGCAAAATTTTCCTATCTAATCAGTGTTTGTTTTTTTTTTTTCATTCATCCGTACCTATCAGCATGAAACATGTTTTTTCTGTCTGAAGCGTTTCATTACTGCAGTGTTCCCATATTCTCTGAATATTGCATTCAATGAAGTTGTTGGTGCTCTAAAAGTTTTAGGTTTATATTTATTAAAGTTGTGTGAGTTTTCTGTTTTTATAATTGAATATTTTGTTTTTTTTTCCAAATTCGGAGTTGTTTAATTTTGTGAGGTTTTCATTTCTTGCTGTATTTTCTATTGAGATAGTAAATATGGTATAATGCCACTAACAGAAATTTTTTTTTACTTATATACGTAAAAATAAAAGTAATAGTGATCAAACAAAATTGCTTCATAAATATTAGACAAAAGAAGCTTTATTCCAGCTGCAAATTACTGTGCTATTTATTTTGATCATAACCTTTTAACTTGGAAAGGCATTTTTACCATAACAATCATTCCATGTGCTGCAGATGTTTACAAAAAGCAGCGAGAATCTTTGCTGGCCAAAGCAAGATGACACTACATCGGTGTGCCATGAAATTGTGTTTAACTGTTTAACATGCGGTAGTCATGCTGTGGAACTACCTAATTAGAGTGCTTTCACTGCTAGTCACAAAAGTACAATAACTGATTTTTTTAAATTTAAAAACAGTAAATCGTAATTATTTATCACAATATACCTAATTTTATATTTAAAAGCAATACGTAGAAACACGCATTCTGAAATTCTTAAGGCGTATCCTGAATTTCTAAGGCGTGAAATATGCATCTAGAGGCATTATCGCAATCACTGATAGAATGAATTATTTTGCCGTGACAAAAAGAAAATGTGCCATGAGTTAAAACAATCAAACCTGTTTATCTTGAAATTTCTAAAGTTCTCTACATTTACAACGTAAATTCAATTTTCTTTCCCGTTTATCATGACAAAATTTTCTTCAATATCTCTACATCTCGAATTGCAAAAATCGATTCTCAAACAGCACCTGTCTTCAATACAGAAGTTTCATATCGATGTAATAAGAGGTAACAAAATAATCAGAACTCTTAACATTTGTTATTTCCAAGAAAAAATTGACACAAGGATTTCCAACTCTTGCTGCTCTTAGAAAGCTAGAAACAAAAAAACTTAAGATGTCAAAAGTCACCCAAGGAAACATTTTATTGTTAAAGGAATGTATGAATAGCTGCCAATTTGAAAGGAAAAACATAGAATTACAGTTTACAAGATACAAATCACAATATTTTGCTGGTATCAGGGATCATACATATCCCCTCCCCCCAAAATAAATAAAAAGAATCAAGGACTTTTCAGGGCGAATTAATGTTTTTCAATGACTTCAAATACAGAAATCAATAAATATATCATTGGAAATTTTTTTTAATACTTAGCAGCATAAAAAATATTTCACTTTATTTTAAATTAAGCAGTAAAAACGGAAATATTAAAAAAAAAAAAAAAAAAGCAGATTATTTTCTTATTCAGTCATCAAAATTCTAATGCAAAGCATTCTTTTTAAATGTTAGAATTAGTGTGCATGATTTCTTAGTGTTACATATAACTTTCTAATATATTTAAAATTCAAACATACTGCTAAAGTAACAAAAATCTTTGTAGCCACTAAAAAACTGATAATTTTAGAGCACTCTTAAAAAGCCAAATGTTACTCAAAATAGCAGTTTTTGAAATTAGACATCTCATTAAAGGAAAGAGATAACTGTATGAAATTGATAGATGCGTCAAAACTACTCACTAACATGTTCTTAAAAGATTGAGCATTTATTCCCTTTCTTTCCTGAATTATAACAATTTAAACTTTAAAAAATTTAAAAAAAATCTGAATTTTTGACAGCTTGTAACTCAAAAGGGAACCTGGTAGAATCGAGAAATTTAAGGAGGACCAAGGAATGACCTTTATATATGATGTATTATCTATAAATTTCATTCAGTTCTCCTAATTGGTTAGTGAGATACTGTCTTGAAACTGGAGAAATGGCAGTCAGCCATACTTTGCTAAACATAATCTGCCACTGTACAGCTATGGCAAACCAAACAAGTAGAAAATGAAAGGTAATAATTAGAGTTCATTAATTTAATGCTTTTATAAATATATCAGAAATTGTGGGTCCAGAGAATATTGAGAGGTTACTTTTGGTAGATCTAATGTGCGAATGCACAAGTATACAAATGGAAAAAAATAAACGGAAAGAAAAACTATGAGCAAAATCGCAGCTTTTGAGTACTCCTAATAAAAAATTGTTGTTATATTAGGAATACGGGCAATTACCTAGATAGAAAAAAATCATCCACAGCATTAAATAAAATAGTAATGTCTCATACCATGTTTATTTCACTTGTGAAATATTTCTTGCTTAAGAATGATCTTCAATGATTTGACACCTGGCCTACTTTTCTTCTTACAGCTCTTGAACCCCAAATTGAAAGCTGGAACACAATAAAGATTAGCCATTTTTAAATGAAAAAATGTTTTAATAAAGAAATTTCCTAAAAAATGAAGTTGTGCGGATGGATTTATTTGCTAAAGTTATAATAGAAGGAGCAGTATCAGTCTGCAGCCACATTTGAATTCCGTATTAAATTTAAACGAAAAGTAGCGAAAAACTGCTAATTTTGAAGGTGCAGCCGGGCCAAGTTTAAAAGAAAATACCGGATAATTTCGTATACATATATTTTTGAGACAAAAGGAAGAAACAATCAATAAGCACATTTTTTTCTTAAATGCCATGTACATCGTTAAAACATTAGCACTATTCAATAACTTGAGTATTCCACTGTAAGTATATTTTAAGAATTTTGAAAGGAATATTGATAAATACAGAAGATGAATAAAATCACACGTGGGATAAAGAATTAATGGAAAATGAGGAAAAAGATGTGGGAGCGTATGGTTTAGGGACCCGCACTGCCACCTGGTATTTCTTGAAGATGGCGCAAAGTGCTAAGTTTACTTGTCTGCGGGAGCATCGGCGAGGAAGAGAGTTTTCGGTGTGATGTAGTACCGTCCTTTTTGCTAGCACGGCTCGTTTCTTGGCGAAGGAAAGGCCTTCAGTATTTGTCAGTACTAGTCTTCCTGCTGAATTAATTAGATTACTGAACAAGAAACAATACAGTACTTAGTTAATTATAAAAGAAGGTATTAATTAATTACATCAATTAACGTCACTTAAGATGAAATGAAATATCAGCAATTGAAACGAATGATGTGAATAACATTTTTAATTAATAAATGAAATTGAAGAATTAACAGTAAAGAAAGGTGTAAAATTTGTCAGTGGAAGGACGGACTTTTTGGAAAGAGATGGTCAATGGTAGTATGCAATATCACTTATAATGATTGCTAAAAAATAAAAGATGATTTATTTCACGGATGAATGTTAATTAATTTGTAAATACTAAATAATATCTGACTAAAAATAGAATTTAAATATAAATTTTAGAAACCCCCCCCCCTAAATTATTGTTAATTAATTCCAAAATATTAATTTCCATTAATGACTGCAAGATGCTGGGCCACAGCAGGGCACTTAGTCTCATTGCAAGCAGAAACACTGTGATCAGAGAAGGAATCTCAGTCACTGTTGCGATTCTTTAGCATTGACTGGAAGATGCTGCACCACAGCAGGGATTTGACTGATTGGGAGCAGCAACACTGTCCTTCATGGGCATAAACAGGCATGCAACATCAGGATGCTGCCATCTATGAGATTGTATCATTTTCATTGCATTGGGGAAAAGGATTCAACCATTTGATACGCCTACACGCAGGAAAACCTTTAATAAATGTTATTAATTTTTTTTTTTAAGATTTTAGATTGAATTATATTAATTAAAATTGATAAGAGTGATTTTTCAGAAAATATCTAAACCAAAGTAGAAATATTACACAATTTATCGCTGCTGCAACTTCTAGCTGTTGGGTTATGTATGTTTTTTTTTTAATGTTTTTTAGCGATGTGGTTGGAGCCATTTTTCCTTTAGGGTGTGATGTTCCTTTCTCCTTTACTATTTAATTTTATGTGTTTTTACAATGTTTGTGTACTGGAAGAGAGATAGTCAGCAATTAATTCTATTCGTCTCGATGTTTGTATATTGTGTTTGTCCCATCCATGGGCTCACTAGAGGTATATGCAGGCTTTGTGCTTTAGCAAACACCTCAAGACAAGAAGAACGAAGCCGCCAGGCAGTGTGTTGGTATCTAATCAAATGTTTTAACATTTTTGACAAAGCAATTTCTTTTCCTTTTAATCTTTTAGGGATTTCGTCTGCTTTCACATTTACTCTTTCTCTATTTCTGTGTTCCCTCCGTGATATACCTTTCTTTCTGCTCTTTTCTCTGGCGTTTTTGTAGAAAAAAAAAAAAAAATTAACGCAGGGGAAGAGGGGGCTAGATGGGGTCCTTAATGTTTGGAGCGTAACAAAACCTACGTCTTTAAGTATTTTGAAGATAATTATTTTGATTATAAAGATACCTCATAATGCTGACATCTGATTCTGTATCTAATTTCATAAAAAAAAACTTTTTTTAAAAACTGAGATAGCTTTGAAAGTTTTAGCATATAAGTACATAAATAATGCAGATAACATAATGAACATTCTTTCATGTAAATTACTTTTTTTAGAACAACTTCAGATGCATTAGTTGAAATCATGACCACAAGTTGTTGAGCTTGATGCAGGAACACGAAGCAAACCAGAACAGATGCATGCATTACCTGATTAAAAAAAAATACGGAAATCTCAATTTCGAAATAAACTCTTTAAAAACCCGAGAAAATGAAGAAATGTCCTGAGGCCTAAAATAGAATGCAAAGCTTGAGACCCAGGCCAAAATAGTGAGCAGAGATGCCACTCATAAAATAGCAAAAAAGAGGAAACTGTGCATGAATAAACAAAAGTAGTGGAAAAAGAAGAAATCCTATGCAAATAAAACAAATAAGTGGAGCTTATTTAAGAAAAATGTAACATTGCACAAAGACATAAAATGAAACAGAAAACCATTCAAAAGGAAAAAGGGTTCCAGCCACTTTGAAGTTTGAAGACCCCCCTCAAGAGGGGGCGGGTTTTGGAGATTTATGGCTGGAGAGCCGTTATCTCACTTGTTCTGTAGTACCAGTCCCACTATTTTCTTTGGTTACGAAGCTCTTCGTACTTCTGACTTTGCTTCTGATGTGCAAAAAGACAAAGAGACTCAGCGAGTGCCAGGCCGGGGGGCCGTCCGAAGGATCCTGGTGGGGGGTAACCCCGTGAATACGATGGAGAGATGCGAGCAGTGTTGCCAGAAAGTTTTGAAGAAAAATCGCAAGATTTTGATAGAAAAGTAGCAAAAAGTCGCAAAGGTGACGAGTGACGTCATAGTATGACGTCGGATCAAGTGATGCCATGTAAAATAAGGTGACCAAACGTCCCCATTTTCCTGGGGCAGTCCCCATTTTCAGGACGTTTTTCAAATTGTCCCCAGAATGTAAAAATGGAACTGGGGACAATTTTTAATCATTGCATTGTTTTTCAATTAAATTACTGTTAATTATGGCATTAATTATAAATGTCCCCAGTTTTGTTGTCAGAATCGGGGACATGTCCCCGATTCTGACTACAAAAATCTGGTCACCTTAATGTAAAATCATTGTGCCGATTTGTCTGGTCAGTCCATTGGTTTTGATACGTAGTTTTATACAGTATAAAAATCCCCCCCAATACCACACCCGCATGTCTAAACTAAACATATCGCATTTACAGGTGATTTTGTTTTTCATTTCTTTTCGTAGGTAAATAATTTCGAATTAGAAACCAAGTTCCATATAATTGTTCCATTTCCTATCATTTCTAAGCCAAGGCCCGATTAAATGGGAGGGAGGAGGAGATAAAAAAGAGAGAAAAAATGTAAGACTGTTTTTTGTTTGTGATTTTCTTGAGGTTTCTGACTACAATCTCGAGGACTATCTTATTCCACACCACTGAATATCCGGCTTAATATTATATATTCCAAATAACATTTACAGACAAAGAACACAACAGAAGTACAAACACAGAAGAAAGTGAAAGTGACAATCATGGGTTAAGGGGATTCGAACCCAAGACCTCCCGCATGCAGGCAGGTGACGGAGATGAGGGCGCAAACCCACTGAGCTATGGACTGTTAGAAGCAAGAAAGGCTGAATGTAAATAAAAATTTTACTAATTTAAAACTGAGAATTCTTTTTTTCCTGAAAAAAAAATAACATTCGCGAAATCAAAAAAAGTAGCAAGAAAGTAGCAAAATCGCAAAGTCATAAAATTTAGTCGCATGATGCTTTCAAAAGTAGCAAAATTTGCGAAAAGTCGCAAGATCTGGCAACACTGACCCAAAGGGCCAAAAGAGAGACGTTAGGCAGAGTAGAGAGAAAGCTGACGCAGGAAGAGCATTACAGCTCGGCGAGTAGATAAGGAGGCAATAGCATGTCTAATGAAGACGGGGAAAGGGCCGGAGAAAGAAGGTGGCAGCTCCAAAGTGCGGAGAAGGGGGCACCGGGAGATGCTATATTTCTTGCAGGAAAAGAGGATGTGTTCGATGGTTTCGGGAGTGCGGCACGTGTCACAGAGGCAGTTTGGGGAGATGTTGAACCGGTGATATAGGACTTTGTTGGGTAGCATGTGGCAGACCAGCCGCGTGAAGAGCACGTCTTCGTGCCTGTTATGGAACCATGAGAGCGTGTTGTGGGCACTCGGGATTTCTCCATGTGTTGCTAGGTATTTGCTGGTGCTGAAGTGTGTCATGGTTTTTTGGTGGAAAGTCCTTGTTATGGCTGCGGTGACGTCTTCGGGAGCCACCCACTCTAGATGTATGTCAGAGGGCTGGGTGTCTCTAGCGGCTGCATCCGCCCGTTCATTTAAGAGAATGCCCCGGGGTCCAGTAGATTTGTAGGCTGGGAACCATCTGAGCAGCCACTGTCAGCTTTTTGTAGAGACGCTGGATCACGTGAGGGGATTTGTGATTCCACGAGGACAACGCTGTAAGAACCGACAAGCTGTCGGTGAGGATGATCGTTGGGGTGTTGCTGCATAGAAGTTCATCCAGTGCTGAGCAGAGCGCTAGGGCTTCTGCCGTGAAGATGGAGTTAACGTTATTGAGGGTGTAATGGAATTTCCTGTGTAGGGTGCAACCACCAATGGCGGTGCTGTCGTGTATTTTACTTGCATCGGTCGCTATAAAATTATGGGTCGCCCTGAGCGGATCGAAAAAAGTGTTAAAAAGGTTTGAAACTGCAGGGACACAGAGCTGTTTATTTTGGAAGGACAGGCCTTCAGTGACCACGGACCAAGGGGCCGGGGAGAAGAAAGGGGAGGAGGCAGCTAGAATGAGATGATCGACGTTGCATTCGTAGTCTGCCAGGAGACAAGTTAGATCGGGGAGGAGGGGGAAGGTTATTTAAATCTTTTGCAGGTTATCCATTTCTTGACTGATTCAACTTTTGTATTCCTTTTTAAAGATCCAAAATTTACTTTTTATTTCTGTCAAAGAGTCAACAATTTCCGAATGATAGAAATTTAAATGAACATTCATTCCCAAGAGTTCTGTGTATTTTAACTTGCCAGAAACTATGCATGGAAGATTTTTGTGTAATTCCAGATCGGAATTTTGCAGCCTTTCTCCTAAGCATATAATTTCATTTGAATCCAAAATCAGATTTAAATTGCACAATGACTAATCTATGGAATTGCTTTCTTGTGATTTTTATCTGCTTGTTAAAATGCTTTGATTGAATATTCTTCACCCTATAAATATGAGCTATATACAATTCATTTTGCAGTTAGCAGACCAGATTTTTTGTTGTTATTCCTTACATTGTTAACAAATCTCTTTATCACAGGAGTGATTCGATACATCAACAGTTTGTTGCAATTTTCGATATTTAATATTGCATCATTTGTAGGGGTGGTGTTACAGATTAATCCATGAGAAGATTCTATCTGCTACATTTGATTGCCAAAATTCTTCAGATAATGTTAACCATTCTGGTCCTCTGGACCACCTATGATTGCTCTTTGAAAGCATTCAACTCTCTTGTGCAAAAATCTACAGGGTTTTCTTTTCCTTTACAGCACACATGGGCAGCATCTGGAAAGTTTCCAGGCCAAACTTTAAGATGCTAGTTAAGTCGCCGGAAGGTTGTATGAAAGGGATTTTGAATGGTTTTTATGGGATTTCTGTGGGAATTTGAAATGTTCCTTTGCCCGGATCAAAAGTTTTTTGCAGGGCCACATTTGGCGAGTTGCCCATATGCGCCTAACACTAATTCCAGTTCTATGGATAAGAATTTTTTTTATTTGCATGATCCTATAAGCCACAAATGTTCTCCGTTCTCCTGATGTCCCTTTTATCCACTGCAAAATCTATATAAAAATAGATGTTGAATTTCTCAATTTTGAAAATGCCTTCCATATATTTTGCGATTTTTTCTGAAATCACTTCTCAGGAGTTCTAACTGAGGAACAGTCAGTTGTTTCAGTGGACGAACATTTTAGCTACTGTTTGTAATATATATGGTTTTGCTTTTAGGATTCTTAAGTAATTCTAAAAAGGATGTAATATCTATTTTTAAGATATCTGAATTGTAATAACCATTATTCCCTAAACCTTTGATGACTCTATTGTCGTCTAACTCCAGTTTATTTTCAGACCAGCATTTACTTAAATACATATGGAGTTGGTTTTTAATTTCCTTAGCTACATTCACCATCCATTAGCAATTTATATGCTTTAATCACAATATTTTGCAAAAACACTTGGATTTGCAAAGACACATCTTTGAATGTTTCCTGAAAATGCAATTTTTTTTGTTTCCAAATCTTTAAATCAAAAATCAAAAAATCATTTTAAGTTTAGTCTTTGACCTTAAATATTAGTTT